>CAUYON010099981.1:0-19790 GCA_963573935.1 Arctocebus calabarensis
TAAAGATGGTTCCAGTCCATGAACCCCTGTATCACTCTCCCTCTGGAGAAACCCTATCTTCCCCCTTCTATCATCACCTGATTCAGCAGGAAGCAGTTAGATCGAATCTTCACCCCTTCTCCCTAACAGCAGTTAGAGTTTCTACTCAGAGAGGGAGAATTGATGCAGGACATTTGGCGCCCTAGCCAGTTCACCGGAGCTGGCGGACCTGCCCCCTCCTCCTTGGCAGTGTCGGTGCTGTGGCAGCCAGCTGAAGAGCCAGCGGGCTGGATGATAAGCAAGGAGGGGGACCTCCAACCCCCACCAGAGGCTCCAATAGCCAAAAAGCCTGGACAGTTGCCGAGGAGAGACCTGTGCCTTGGTGTCTCCTTCACTTTACACTTAGGACTAAATGTGGAACCCCCATTTCCTATGCCTAGGTCAATTTCTTGTGAATTTCCTAGGCCTCAATTCCATGAATGAACTGTATCCATTCATTAATACATTCATCCACCTTGCCCCTGGCGGGACTGTATTCATTCGTTTCCTGGCCAAGGAACCCATACACCTATATATACCCTGAGACTAAAGGCCTAAATGAGGAGAGGAGGAAAGACAGGGAGAGAAACAGAGAGAGCGTCTCTCTCCCCACTAGAATTCTCTCCCTCTACCAGGAGCTTTGGTGTTTTCTGTATTCTTTTCTGTGAATAAATTCTGTCTTACCACTGGGGGGTGGGGGGGAATAATGTAATGAAGAATAATAAAATACATGTATTTATAAAAAAAATAATTTATCTATGGTTGGATTGCAAACTCTTCTGTCACTTCAAATTCAACGTGTCCCAAAGGGCATTTGCCTTTCCTTCCACAATGGGGCTCTTTTCCCCTGGTCTGTCTACAGCCCTGGGACTCTCAAGCCCTTGTTCTCGGACTTGGCCTTTTTCTCTACTCCCTTTAAATTAGGCCTCTCTTGCTTGGGTCACTGCAGTAACTTTTAACCGATTTTTCCCTAATGTTGTTATCTTCTCTCACCCTCTTGAGCCCGTCACCTGCCCATGGCATTTTCAAGCTAGGCATATCTTTGTGTTCTAGCTCGATAGCCTATCTTACCTCCTTAGCCTGAATCTGCACACCCCAAGACAGGCGCGTCCTCCTGTCCATGTCAGAACCACCTCAAGCTCCTCTCCTTGTTCTCTCCCCATGTGCATCACAAGCTCCTCTTGTCACCCTCTGCCCATGTAAGAACCATCACAAGCTCCTCTCCTCACCCTCTAATCATGTGACCATCAAGCTCACCCTGGCTTTGCATTCTTTGCTTGGGATGCCTGTCTCTTCCAAAGATGCAGAACTTAACAAGTCACTTTTTCACAGTTATTTTCTAAATCTTTCTCTGTCAAAATGAACTCATCTTACTTTCTCCAACTAATTTCTTTCTTCTCCAAACTACTGTTTCATGTGTCATTCATTGCACATTGATTGAAATACCTGTATGACATCCAGTTCACATCACTCTTGTGACAGTCAAAGGGAAGTGAAACAAGAGGTAGTTTGTCCTCCTCATGCAATGCGGGTCCCCCCTCCGAAAAACAGGAGGTAGTGTGTCCTCCCCACACGCACAGGGTCCCCCCACAGAAAAACAAGTGGTAGTGTGTCCTCCCCACATGCACAGGGTCCCCCGACAGAAAAACAAGTGGTAGTGTGTCCTCCCCACATGCACAGGGCACCTGCAACAGGAAAACAAGGGATAGTGTGCCCTCCCCATGCAGCACAGGGCCCTCCACAGAAAAACAAGATGTAGTGTTTCCCCACCATGCAACACAGTCCCCAGAGGCCTTGGGCTGATGCCCCTTGGCATCAGCTTTCCCACCCCCTTTAAACAGGGGCTAGTGTCTTCCGGGAAGGAGAGATGACTTGGGTCTTGCCCCGAGTAAGATGCACCCACACACCCATGTCTGCACTGGCTTTAGCTGGAGCCAGAAGATGGCCGAGCCCTTAGAGATATTGTCACAGGCAATGAGGAGTCCTGCCCAGGGAGCCACAACAGGGAGGTGACCTCGCAAATGGTCGGGTAGGTGCTACCAGAATCATCCTGACTGAGTCCAGGCAATGGTACTCGTCACTGCAGAGAAAGGGTCTAGTTGTGTGAAACAGAATGAGCTGTATATTCAGCTCCAGCAATCTGGGTCTCAGCGAGCCTTCCTGACAGCCTATCCTTTTCTTTCCCTGCCTTCCTGCCTGAGCTAAGTAAAGACATACATTCTTCTCTTTTCCAGAGTGGTGACAAGATTTCTGGCTTTGGGGCCTGCCGGTATCATTCCAGTGTCCCCAACAAAGAGTGCAGTGGGTTATGACATCCTCAGGTGGCCAGAGGGACACCTCTGTAGACCTTCCTGGTGTCTAGGCTGCAGATTCCAGCTTGACCCTGGCCCCCAAGGCTGTGTGGTGAGTGGAAGGCTGGATGACACGCTCACTCACCAGCACTGTAGGGCGGGTGGGGGTGGCTTGTAACCCAACTTCATCTCCCAGTGTGATTAAGGCACAGGGGTACACGGCAGACAAGCACATTCAATGCCACCTATTGTCTTTTTATGACCAACGGTGGGGGGGCGGGTATTGGATTCATATAGAACAACAGGACTGAAGTTTCTCACCAATTGGGCAGGGCTCGATTTAATCTGATGGTGAAGTGGGAGTTCTTCTGATGGCCTGAGGCTTCTGAGACAGTTGGGTCTTTCTTCATTCATTTGGGACAAGAAATAGCCTGAATGTTAGGAGACTTCAGGAGTTGCAACAATAGCAGCATGGACTAAGTGACTGCCCTAGTTTCTTAGACTGTTCTGGGGCCTTCCTCTTCCTGCTTCTGAAAGAGAGCGGCAGGCATGAGGCTGGGCTGTGTTGTCACAGCATAGGTGCCAAAATCTCTCAAGCTTTAAAATCACATGGCTATAGTCTCCTCCACAGTACGTTTTAGGTGTAACCTTGCCACCTACATTTAGAATACCATGTTGCCTCAGCCATCTACACGCCTGCCTGTAAACGTCTAGTACACATGGGCACCAGCTGGTGACTGGAGAAAAACGTGTCATTACAAAATAGCATTTTCTGAGGAGGAATGAGGCCACAGAAGTGGCAGTGTCCTATGTTATGGTGTCTGCCGAGACGATTCATGACCTTACATGGGGCATTAGTGAGACTGTGTCTTCAAGGTCAGCTGGCAACACACTCAGCCTTGGTTGTGTGAACTTCTTGCACCACTACTATTATTTTTTCTTTTTCTCAATTTCAGGTTGATATGAGGGTGCAAATGTTTAGGTTACATTGATTTCATTTCTAAGATAAAGTCCGCATTGTCATTGAGCCCTTCTCCAGGGGGGTGGCACTGTTATTTTATTATGGAAGTTGAACTATGTAATAGGTTCAATTCGAGTATTAATTTCCTTTAGCTTTTGTTTATATAAGCTTAAAATATGCATATGTCCAACAGGAGGAACAAATGTTACACTTTGAGATTTTACTTCCAGGTTTTTAAATTTTTTTTGCTTTTATTTCAGCTGGCTTTACTTTTCTTAGTTTCCCTTTTTTTTTTTTTTTTTTCCATTGTTCTACCTTGTAACAATGCACAGGCCGGTTGCCTCCCAAGTAGCTGGGATTACAGGCGCTCGCCACACGGCGTTCTTTCCTGGTGGTTGAGACGGGGTCTATTCTCTGGCTCACTCATGCTTATGCTGGTCTCGAACTGTGAGCACTGGAAATCCACCTGCCTCAGCCTCCCACAGCGCTGGGATTACAGACGTGAGCCACCACCTTTAAAAAATATTCTGTTTTATAGAATAGAACATCATGCCTACAGTGCAAGCTCATGGTGCCCTCTCCAATTCCACTTTCCATTCCTCCCTCCCTCAGCCAGTCTTTCGTGCTATATAGGTTCCATAAATATGTTCTCCAGTCTTTTTGCCTCACACACCCATCTCTGTGAATAGTGTATCACATTACTTTGTGTTTTTAAACTTTTATGCCAAAGCTATAATGCTGTACAGGTATTTTGGTAACATGATTTTTTTCCTTCTCTTTTTTCAATCTTTGTTGATACATACAGATCTAGTTAAGTTCATAAAGTGTTGTTTTCTACACATAATATGATTTGTGGTCTGGCAGCAGTGTCCCAGAGAAGCTTCTTAAAAAGGTAGGAACCTAAGACCACCCACAGCTACTCAGGTGATTCCCTTGCACTTCTAAAGTCAGAAAAAAAAAACCCATGCTGCACTGTACTTCATTATATGACATTCATCATGTATCTAAACACGTTGAAATGTATGTGTAGGTACACTTGTACTTACTGTTCCCTTACTGATGGACATTCAGCTGGTTGCCAATTACTTAACAAATGTCCTTCTAGACGTCTTTAGAATACACACCTGTAATTACGAGTTTTTCTAAGGTCATTACCTGAAAATGGAAATGCAAAGGTAAGGGTATGCTCATCTGTTCATCTTCAACTTGAAATTGTCAAATTGCTTTCCAAAGAGATCATGCAAATCTTATGCTCCCATCTGCAATGTACAATCATACCCTTAACAAGAATTGATATTAAACCTTTGATTCTGGCCCAGTGCCCATAGTTCCGTGAGTAAAGCGCCAGCCACATATACTGAAGCTGGCAGGTTTGAGCCTCACCTGAGCCTGCTACACAACAATGACAACTGCAACCAAAAGATAGCCAGGCATTGTGGTGGGTGACTATAGTCCCAGCTACTTGGGAAGCTGAGGTAAGAGGATTGCTTAAGCCCAAGAGTTTGAGGTTGCTGTGATCTGTGATGCCACAGCACTCTACCCTAGGTAACATAGTGAGACTCTGTCTCAAAAAAAAACCCAAAAAACCACCTTTTGATTCTTGCAAGTTGGGTGAGCGTGAAATCATCTTATGTGAATTTTTTCCTCTTTCAAAGTGATTTTTGGAACCCTTTTTCTGGAATGGCCATCAGAGCTGTCATCACATGTGATACGAAAATTAAGTTTGAGAATTCATCCTAGAAAAAGTGCTTTGGAGGGTGGACCAGGCACTGGCATCAGTGCATAGCTTCCCTGAAAGAAGGTTTGTAGCAGCACTTTTTCTAGAATGAGCTTTCAAACTTAATTGTCCGAACTCATATCACTGATTTAAAGACATTTAAACTCATCTCATGCCATCTGAGTTTTTTGTGAGATTTTAGAGAATTTTTTCCCCATACACAATCATGTTGTTTTCAAGTAAAGACAGTTTTGCCTCTTCCTTTCCAGTATCTATAGTCTCTTCTTCCGCCTCCTGGTCCTACTTCCCCTTCTCTTCCTCTCCGGGTATCGGCTTGTCAGCTGTAACCATCCATTGTTTTAGGTTAGTGATTGCTTCCAGGGGGATAGAATGTAACTGATCGCTGCCTGCCTTCTACGTGCACTGCAGGGATCTCACCCCACTTCTGAACTCCCGTCTCCTCCTCTGGGCCTTTGTGTGCTGTTCTCATACATTTTAGTTCTGCATATGTTATAAACCCCACAATACATTGTTTTGGTTGTAGTGTTTGTTGTATTTACAGGGATGACCGTACTTTTGTAGATTCAGATTTCTGAGGGTTCAGATGTTGGTTTCCTTTTGCCTAAAGGGTTTCCTTCAACATCTGAAAAATGCACATTTGCTGCCAATGATATCTTTTAGCTTTTGCATGTTTGGAAGTCTTGGTTTTTATAAACATTTTGCCAGCTATAGAACTCTAGATTTAGTTTTTTACATTGAGTTCTTCTAAGATGTTGTTCCACTGTTTTCTGGCTTGCATTGTTTCTAGTGATTGAATCTGCTGTCATTTTTAATCTTTATTTTTCTCCTGAAAAATAGTATCTCTATTCTTTATTTGCTTCTAAGATTTTTTGCTTATTGTAGTTTTAAGTAATTTGATTATAATGTCCTCAGTGTAATTTTCCATGTGTGTGTGTATGAGAGAGAGACAGAGGTGTTCATTAAGCTTTTTGAAGCTATAAGATAACAATTTGTGGCAAAATTGGAAAAAATGGGTCATTTTCATCAAATACATACTTTAAAAAACTCATTCCCCCTTTCCCTCCTTAATGGTCTGTAAACACATGTATCAGCCGCCTCCACAGTCTGCCAGCACTGTGCTACTGCTGCTGTTGTTTTGGGGTCTTTTTTCTTCGTGTTCACTTTGGTTTCACTAACTGTACTAATTTTTTCTTTGTCAGTGTCCAGGACAGGCAGAAAGAACTGCCTGTGAAAGTGGAGAATAAAGCACAGGAAACTAGAATTCAGGGATCTGAGACCAGTCTGAGCAAGGATGAGACCCTTGCTCTACTAAAAATAGGAAAACTAGCTGGGTGTTGTGGCAGGCACCTATAGTCCCAGCTATTTGGGATGCTGAGGCAGGAGGATCACTTGAATCCAGGAGTTTGAGTTGCTGTGACCTGAGATCAAAATAATGGGTGTGACCTCTCAGGGATGGCTCTTAGCCTGCTGGGCAAGAAAAGCCAAGCGCTGAGGGTAGAACCCTGGGGACACCAGCTTTGTGTGAGCCTGGTGGAATCCCTGAAGAAGGCCAAGAGTGAACAACTAATCAAACCACCTGGCTAACTGACTAAAGTTTTGCCTTGGCCCTGTGCTGGGAGGCAGTGAAGGACAGGAGGTTGCCTAGCTCCATCCCCACCCATCCTTCTTTCACATCCTGCTCTGCAGAGGCAAAAGGCCTCAGGACAGCACAGGTCAGATGCTTGATTGAAATGCGGGTATGAGGCAGAGGCCACACTCTGTCAGTTCTCTCTTCTGGAAGTGAGCGGGTGCATTCACGAGTGGGAGGCAAGTGAGGCTGTGCATTCATGGGTACAGGGGCCACTGAAGGGCCAGACTCAGACAGCCAGAGGATGGTTCTCGGCTCCTGTGCCACCAGCCTCCATTTCACATTTTTATCCCTACATGCATATTTCCCATGGCCTCACAGGCTGTTAGGATTTGCCATCTTCTTATTACAACTCTACCTATGCTCTTGAAGCTAAAAAAAAAAAAAAGATTATTTGCTTATGTTGGCATTTCTTAACACATTAAAACTACCTAAGCTGCTTTAAAAATTGATGCAAAGTCCCCTCCTCAGATATTCTGATTTTTAACAAGTCTAAGATGTGGTTCAGGAATATTTATGGTTTTGAAAACATTCCAGGTGATTGTAATCACAACAAGGCTTAAACTACTGACTTCTGCTAATAGGTATATAATCTTGATTATTTTTGTGCAAAAGATAAAGCCTCATGTGTCCATCACATCTTCACCAAATGGATCATAAAATGAGTGGTTATCTCATTTACAGAAAAGAACTGAAGGGCATTATTTATATTGATTTATCCTTTGTTTGAAGTAAAGGTCAACATAGACTTTTTGCTTTCAACTGGTGTATTTATTATTCATGTTTAATACCTATGAGCTCTCCTTGTATCAAGTAGATGAACAATAAATACATGCAGAATAAGTATTACTGACTTGAGTATTTTGTAGGTTAGCTTCTAAATCTATTAAATTTTCTCAAAACATTTATGTAAGTATCTGTTGGTAACTAAAAACAAAAAATTTAAGCTGTATTTCTCATACAGTATAGTAACCTGCTGGACGCCATTCCACCATAGGCATGTGTGCTTCACAGAAAAGATACATGGAAACAAGATTTTATACTGATTGGGGACAGTCAAGTAAACATTATGAAAGGAGATTGGACTTTCCTCTCCCATCTGTCAGGCTGGGAATTCAGTTTTAAGGTGTTTATGGGGTCCCCTTGGCCAAGAGGGATCCATTTGGTTAGGAGAGGGCTTCAAATTTTATTTTTAGTTCACACTATTTATTTGTAAAATATTCATTACAAGCTAAACTTGGGTTTGATATGGATTTCTGGTGTTAATATAGCGTATGAATGAGATGAACTAGGAGTCGAATCTTTCTTTCATGCTAATAGCATCGAATCAGGCTGAAGTCCTTCAAGTCAGTTTTTTGATTAAATGCCCCAATTACCACTTAATTGCTAGAGAATAGATGCAACAGACTCATTTATCTTACAAATTCCAAGCTGGAAATCTCAAATGAACAAGAATAATTCTAGCTGCACAGTTAGTTAAATGCCAAGCTAAACCTGGCCAGTGTTACTGTAAAATGTGTACCCAGGCTTCCCAACCTTAGCATGTAGTACTAAAGAGATTCAGCACTAACGGGATGCTTTGAAAAAGCGCTATTACAGCAGAGAGGCAAAATTCAATAGTGCGAGCCATGTGGATCTGCACTTCTCAAGATGAATACCTTACATGACTCCTTAATTAAAGTCATTAATGATAATTATCCTCATGGGAAAAATGACTCATCTGATAGTTAAAAATACACGTGGTTTCTTTTGGTCTATTGTCTTCCTTCTATGGTTCCAGATGGACTGTTTTTCCTTGTACATATGACTATTCACTGTACAAGCAGAAAGATAATTGACTCTTCTGTTAAGTTTTGGAAGACTTGGAGTACAAAATCTGATGCTATATAAAAAACCTGATCTCTCCCAAATAAGCCTGATCCCTTCTCTGGCGAGACAGACAGCTCACTAGTTTTGTTGACTTCAGTGTGACCTTGGACGTAGATAACACAAAGTTTACTCTCTTTATTGGCTTACTCAGAAAAATCAATCTAGGGACTCAAATTTATTCTTACTCACCTAAATGCAATTAATTAATATGCATTGTTTACTAACAATTAATATGCATTGTTTACTCCTGGGTTTTAGTCAGATTTGAAACAAGTGCTCTGTGTTGTGCCACCCTAGGGGAGGAAGAGTTCTCCAAGTTCCAATGTGGAGGCTGAATCCTTCTGTTTTCTCGTTTTCAGTATAAAGTGGAAGGCAAGGGAGGAAATCCTATGAGTGTCACTGTCCATATAACTGCCAGATTGACTCTCCTTTTCTTGGGCAGGAAGAAGCAAGATAAATTCTTTTAGCAAGGGATGGATGGGGCATTCTTTTGACCCTAAGAGAAAAAATTCACAAGGCTTAGGAACCTGCTTCATTACAGCAGTATAAGCCTTGATAAGGGGCTCATGTTGGGTGTCTTTCTCATTCCATTCCTGCTACTCCTCATCCAGCATCTCCAATTCTACGTGTGAACCCTGGGCAATTACTTCCTAGGGGACCTGCTCGGCCCTGAAGTGAGGACCCAATGCAGAGGGTTCCAACTTATGATTGTTTGACTCTGGGGTTTTCAGCTTCACAATGGTGTGAAAGTGATTTCACATTCAGTAGCAACTGCACTTGGAGTTCCCTGGTGACCTTTCTGTTCTTCCCTTTCAGTACAGAATGCACATGTGACACTCAACACTTGATTGTAAAATAGGCTTTGTGTTCGATGGTGATGAGGGTGGGCTAACGTAAGTGTTCTGAGCACATGTACGGTAGGGTAGGCTCATTAAATGCATTTTTAGTGTACAATGTTCTCCACCCAGAATGGGTTTATCAGCACCGTTGGGGAGCACCTGTAACAGGCCCAGGTCACTTGCTTTGGAGTCCAGGAAGAATTGTCTCTCTCATGTGGCGTGGCAGGTGGGTTGTGGTGCTGGTGCGGCCTCCAGGATCTAGACGCCCACTCCCTCCCCTTCCTAGAGTGGCGGCTGCTGCAGGCTCACGGTCCAGTTTCCCCCCTCCCCGGGCTGCATGTTGTGTGGGGCCGAGCGCGGGCATCCGCAGGGCTGGCGGTGGTTGTGCCTCGGCTCAGACCTTTGCCTTGGTTTTGGGCACCTCCAAAGGGCCATCCAAGTTCCAGGATCAAAAGACGTCTCTGTTGCATCTTCTCTGTGGTCTGCCTCCCTCTGCTCAGTCCCACCCCTGGTTTCCCCACAGGTGTTCCTCAGAGCACTCCCCAGGAACCCTGCAATCTCATCTCCAAGTTTGTTTGCAAGAAAACCCAAACTAAGTCATAGCTCTAGCACCTTCTGAAAAGCAAAATATGAGCACAACACAGTTCCTGGAAGTATTCTAGGTCATTTATAGTAGGTATATTCAGATAAAAGATCACAAAGTTGGAAAATCTCATTGATTTGGGCCGAGTTAGTATTTGTCATCCATTAGACATAATGTAACTGGGCACATTTACAGTGACTTCTTTTGTTAAATGAACAACACCACCCTTATTTATTTGGCTTTTAAAATGTGTGCATATCTCTGGCATGCATTGCTTAAAGCAGATTAATAGTGTCTCAAGTCCTGGAGAGAGAAAATTGTTTTCAACAGGCAGGTACTTTAGAAGCTCTTTGCAAAAATTGGTACACTAGCTTCAGATAATTTTCTTCTTTAAAGTAGGCCATTAAAGGGCCTTGTCTATGAAACACATTGGTTTAGTTCTGTCAGAGGTTTATTTTTAATTTTTATTTATTGGTATACATCTCTTTTCATTCTATTTATTCCAAGTTATTGTTTTACTATTGTGATTAGGGATGTGTAAATTAACAACAAAATACCATTAATAAAATCAGCATCTATTAATAGTTAAGGCATATTGAATACCTACTCCGTCCCACAAGATTTCTGAGTGTAAACTCATATAATTCTCACATGAGAGAGGTGCTATTTGTACTATAATTGCAGTCACTATTTTCCAGATGAGGAGACCTGCCTGAGATCTCCACCTTGGGAGGAGCACAGCCAGGTTTAGGGCTCCCGAGATTCAGCTCTAGATACCGGGCTCTGGGCCACTCGCTCCTGCCTCTTCAATGTCTGGGGCAGGTGGAAAGAAAAAAGGCCTAAAGTGTTTGGGGGGTTCATAGAAAAGATGTCTTATGCATATTAGAGAATAAGAGAAAGGTTTCTAAAGGAACTTGTTTGAACCAGGTCCTAAAAAATAAATAGCATTTAGAGGACATAGTGAATCAATCGCTTTTCCTTTAAAAGTTCTCATGGGTGAGGTCGGGTGTGTGCAGAATGGTGTTGTCTGGTGCTCTACACCTCTATAAGTGGACTATAGTTAATGAGCATGTGTTATGTAGTTTCTAGTATCTAAAAGGAAGACATCAAAAGCGCCAAACACAAAGAAGTGATATATGTTTGAGCCGATGAATACACTGCTTTGCTAATCTGATCACTGTACATTATGTGTGTTAAAACATCACTGTGTACCCCATGTTATATACAATATGTACATTGATTATTGTCAATTAAAAAATTAAATTAAAAAAATGACAAAAAAACCAAACAAATGAAAACGCCCTACAAGAAAACTTGACTTCTGATAGTTTCAGCAAAGAGAGAAAGAGTAGAATGTGCTGCATAAAATAAACAAAACCAAAAAATCTAGCCAACTGCTTTTCTTCATCTGTCAATCAAACGAATCACTATTAACCTGGTGGAATAGGGACACGAAGGCTTTGAAGTGTGGTGCCTGCCTACAGAAATTTTTAGTCTAGTCAGGCAGATTAGACCTTGAACTTGAAAAGGTAACAAGCAATAACCATAAAGTTCTGTATGGTGACTGTCAGATGAGAGCACAGCTGGGGAGTAGAGGAGAGAAGGTTGACTTCTGTCGGCTCTCCTGTGCCCCACTCGGTCCTCAGGAGTATTTCCAAAGACTCACTGAATGATAGTCACCGGAGATTCACCAGAACAGGAGGGTTTGCCAGAAAGTGTTTGGAGAGGTAGAGGTGGAAGGATCCAGGGAATCAGGTACAAAGATTCCCTGAGGCCAGGGTGGGGTTGGCCCTTTCAGACTGCAGGTTGTTTGAGCCTGAGCTCTTACAGCACTCAGAGGGGGTTGCCCACCCTGAGAGGAGAATAGCACAGGGGTGTTGTGAGGGGAGTCCATGTCCTGCACTCTGGACCCCCCAACTTCTTCAGAGACCCTTAGCCTCTGACCTGCTGTCAAAGGGCCACATGGGCTTGGACAAGGAGCATCTCAGCAGCACCCCGTGAGGACAAAAGGCCAGATGATACTGGATTAATCACTGGAGACTTTGTCTAATGGATGGGGTGGGAAACTCCAAGAAAACTGAGATGATATTTTTTATCCTGTCCAGTCAGTCAGCTGAGTCTTTAAAAAATAAAGCGATGGCATACCAGGCATCCTAGCATTGGGACAGAATCACCATTCAGAGATGACATGGCCCTTCCTTCCTTCCTACCTTCCTTTTTTGGTCAGACCAGTATTTTAGTGGAGCAAACATCACACAAGCTATGGGCCATGTAAATACTAAGTCTCACAAATGAGAAAAATCACCACCTCCTGGGTATGTCAGGAAATGTCGCAGGGAAAACCGAAGAGTTTAATAAAATCCTTGAAGTCTGGCTAAGCTCGAGAAAGGTAGAAAGGTGGGCAGGATGACCTCCCAACAGCATGCAAGGACATAGGGATGGGGGAACCATCTTGCCATCACCTAGGAGAGACACTTTAGGTGTCAGGTAATTTCTCCAAAGCACTGAAGGCTCCAGGTAGTGACGATGTCTCTAGACAGCCTGAGCTCTGAGCCAGAGTCTCCAACTCTTGTCAGGGGACATGCAGCCTGGCTGGTCAGTTCACACGAGGGAGCAGAGCTGAGAAGGAGGAGACTGAGCTTGTGGTCTGACAGCCCCGACAAAGCAAGACAGTTCACTTACGATCAGTGAGCCAGGTCCCAACAGCAGCGACCTGACCACCTCCTCGCCCTGCTCCTCACGAGAGGGGGAAGGGCCGCGGGTTCCTGTGGGCAGCTCCCTCCTCGACAGTGGTATGAAAGCCCCCTCCCTTCCAGGGGACTAGACTTCCCCAAATTGAAACCTCCAGGGAGCAGTGGTTGTGGCGTCGTTCTCTAGCAGCTTTCTGAGGCTGCTGTAAGAAAATCCACAAACTCGGCGACATAAACAATGGTGGTGCCAGCCCGAGTCTGCACCCAGGAGCTGGCAGGGGGCTGCAGAGGAGGCTGCAGAAGGAGGGGCTGTTTCCGAGCTTTCCCTGGGGCTGGTGGCTGTGGTCTTCTCGCTTGTCTGTGGCTGTCTTCAAGGCGGCACCTGCCTTCCCTCTACGCACATCTATGTCCCGTGACCCCTTTTTAAAGGACACCGCTCATGTTGGATTAGGGCCTGCCTGACAGCCTCACTGTGACTTGATTACCTTTGTAAAAATCCTATTTCCCAGTAAGGTCCCATTAGGTCTGCTTTCCTTCCCGAATCAAGTGTTCCAGGAAAAGCTGGTTTGATAAACAGAGCGCAAGGCAGACGCACCTTGCTGGCCAGTGGAAGGCAGGCCTCATGCTAGCACTTCCGCCACGCTCCCCTCTTTGCTGTTAATTGGGAACAAGACTTTCAGAGAAGTCACTCTCAGACTCACACGCATGCCTAGCTCCTACACCTCACAGAGAGCCTCTGTTGACAATGGGGCAGGGCTTGTTTGCATGCGTTCCCTGCCAGTGATCCAGAGCCCTGTCTCTAAACATTTACAAAGTCCTGTTCATCAGGACGAAGGAGAGGGTGTCTGCACCGAGCCCCAAGCATGTGGCTGCAGCATGAGACGGAAGATGCCTGTGTGGGGTCGTCCCAGCTGCATTTGACACTGGCGATGACCATTTTAATCAGACCATCCGACATCGGGAAGGCACTTGCCAGTTCACATCATCTGAGGCTGTTTCATAAATAATCTCCCTGGGGCCTTTTGAAAGCATAACTTTTCGTGTTTTCCTTTTTCTTTCTTCCTTTCTGTGAAGTGCCCCATCACTTCTCTAAATCCTGGTTTTTGATTACAAGATGACGTTATACAATGTAAAAAAAAGCATCTGGAGCATAGCAAATCCTCTCACAACTACACAGAATTCAACAAATGTCTGAACCCTGTACATGTCTCCTCTTCCCATCTCCCAAGAAAGAGGGGAGCAAAATGCCACCAACAGCCTGAATGCCATCACCGTCAGGGGATGCTGAGATGGTATTTAGGGTGAGTTCGTGGGTGAGGCAGAGGCAGCTCAGACATTTACAGGGGCACTCCTGGCTCGGCTGTGTGTGGGGGGACATGGGTACCAACACCCCCACACACACCTCATGAGTACTAAGAAGCATTTCCTAGCCAGCTGTGATCTAGACCTTTTAAAGATAACTGGAAATTGTAATAAATAACTGGCTATTTGACTGAATTGAATTCACTTGTACCTTTTAAAAAGTGTGTGTAGGGTTACAGCTAAAACTCCTACTGGCAAGCAAGGAGGGTCCTTGTTTGTGAGACCTGGGCTCTGTCTCACAGACTGGCCTCCAGGTCAAGGCCCCATTAGGTTCAGTCTGGTTTGTCCTCTGCTGTATGGGCAGTTTTTCCCTCTTGGCTTTACACAAAGCTGGGACGTGACCCGAGGAACACCAAGTGGGCCACCAGAGGGGGAGTGGGACACCTGTCTGCAGCTGCTCCGCCTGCTTGTAACTCGCCTATGTGCAAGGTCTCAGGTGTTCCCCCCGACCCCCTTGTACCCAATCCCAGAGCACCCAGCAGCCAAATCTCAGTGCTTTTGCTAACAAACCAAATCAAATTTCCTGCAGCTGAGCAGAAGGGTTAGGAACCGTCCCATTAGAAGGCAGCACGGAGGCTGGTGATAGGACCCCGTTTAGAGGCTCTGGTTCTGGGTCCCTCTGCAGGTTTGTCTTCCTGGGTCTGGGGAAAGTGGCTTCTTGTCTTGGCTCCTCCTGCTCCAAACTACAGGCAAAATTGCTGACATCTAAATCCTGCATGTCTCTGAGAAGCCGATATTCCAGCTGATTCTATGGAGGTGGACTGAACTGGACCCCACGTTGCTGTTGACACTCAGGGCCTGCGTCTCATCACCTGAGCTCCAGCAGGGCAGCAGGGCTGCTGGGGCAGGAGAAAGGGGACTGGCTTATAGAGCTGCCCAAGGATGTGCAGGAACAGCTCCGGAGACCCAGCCGGAGACCTCTGACTTCCAGGGTCTGCTGGCTGGAACTGACTTTCTTGTCATCCCACAATCTGCCTTTGCCACTGGATGAAAGAAAGGCCTATTGCTTTCCACTTAAACTTTACCGTGGTGCCTGGGGTGTGGAAACCTCTGGGTCACCAAGCAAAGGGAAGTGCAAAGACGGGTGCAGGTGCCAAGAGAGGAAATGACTCTAATGACTGGGAACAGCTTCTTTCCAAGTAGGGTGGTTTTCAATTCTTAGCTTTCAAAGGAAACTTAGGGAGGACCCAATCTAGTTGTCACCTGATGTAGCATTAAGATCATTTTGAATGATAGAGCATCATGTGATACATATATACATATATATATAAAATTTTTACAAATAACTCAGAGGAATGAACATAATCAGAGTCTCCACTAACGTGAAACCTTTTCCATTCTATCTACTTACTTAGCTTATTTCCTCTGTGCTTAAATACTTAGAGAAACGCACCATGCGCCAGGGACAGGCTTAAGCACTTTTCATTCAATACTCATTCAGCCCTTGCAAGAAGTGACTTTTATTATCACCCCTAGTTTATAGATGAAAAATAAAGCTCAGAAAGGTTAACTGCTTGTTCAAGTTCACTCTGCAAGACAGTTGAGCGCAGACAGTCTGGCTCCAAGGTCTTTGTGGGTAATGACTGCACTATGCTAGATACAGTTTCTCATTTTATAGTGATAAAATAAAAAATGGGAATACAGGCTCGGCACCCAAAGACAGTGGTTGAGGTGCCAGCCACATGCACCGAGGGTGGTGTGTTCAAACCCAGCCCTGGCCAGCTAAACAACAATGACAACTGCAACAAAAAATAGCTGGGCATTGTGGCAGGTGCCTGTAGTCCCAGGTACTTGGGAGGCTGAGGCAAGAGAATCACTGGAGCCCAAGAGTTTGAGGTTGATGTGAGCTGTGAGCTGTGATGGCACTGCACTCAACTGAGGGCGACATAGTGAGACTCTGTCTCAAAAAAAAAAAATAGGAATACAATTGTTGTTGAACCCTAACTTAGCAATACATGTATCTATCTACTGACAAATGAATAAGCTGAAAATTTAAAGTTCTCTATTCATATTAAAAGATAACATTTTCAATAATAATTTATTTTACATTTAATGATTATCAAACTTTTAAACATATTCTTATTTTTGTTAACTTAATATTTCTAATATTTATAATGATTACCAATCCAGAAGAAATTTAATCATTTAAACACTTGGTCACAGGGAGTAAAAAAATTACATTTGCATACATACAGACATTTGCATTTTTGTGTACAATGGAACACTATGTAAGATATTGAGCAAAAATACTACATTAAGATAAATTTCTTTGGAGAAAAGTCGAAAAAGAAAAAGAAATGATGTAAAATTTACACTGTTAAAGTTGAGCTTATCTTTTTCTCATATTCACACTTATCTTTACATATCTTTTGAGACAATAGAATTTTTTTTTTTTCTTAGCTACGACACATCCATTCTTTAAGTGGGCAGAGTAGATGAGATTACTATGGTATTTAGATTCCACTAGATATTTTAAAAAGGTCAATGTAAAGGCTTTAAAATTATTTGTTAAATGTCAATAGGTACAATATGCTGAAAATTACACCCTTTGTAACTATCCAACCTATAATGTTTTTCTGTGACACAATATAAAAATGTGCAAGGAGTTACATAATTTTTCAAAATTATTGTAGATATTATGTGGACAAAAATGTTCAAAGGCCAGGGTTCTAGTCTATGGCACTCCACGCAACTCCTTGTGGTTTATTTCTCCTGCTACTAACACAGCCTCATTTAATCTATTTATTCAATCCGTGTTTCTGAAGCACAGCTAAATGGTCTCACCACAGCAGCGTCACTGAGTGTGTGCAATAGTGTGGTGCTAACTCCCACATAATTTTTTCTTACTACTTCTTCTCTTGGGCTTCTAGGTTCCTTTCTTGCTTTTGTTTTTCTTTCTATTTTTTTTTTTTTTTTCAGTTTTTGGCCAGGGCTGGGTTTGAACCCACCACGTCCGGCATGTGGGGCCAGTGCCCTACTCCTTTGAGCCACAGGCACCACCTGGTTCCTTTCTTTTTTAAATATTATTTTTAACTGGGGCCTGATGCCCCTGGTGCAAAAGACACAATTTAAAATTAGTAAAATTATGAAAATATTTTAAACATTCAGAGAAGCATAGGGAACAATAAAATGGACACGTGTATTTTCACCACCCAACTTTAATAAACTTTAACACTTTTCTCAACTACTTCATGTTGAACAGAACACAGAACAGGAAAGAATTAGACCTATAGTTGCAGTCACCTAATTATCTCTCACAAATTCCATTCGCTTTTCTCTGTCCTCAAAGGTCAACTCTATCCTGAATTGTTTTTACAATTCTCAAGCAATTTTAATACTTTTACTACGAGAGCAACATGGGACCGTATGTTTTGTGCATTTTCGAACTGCATATAATTGCATTACTTTGAACATGTTCTATAAGTTGGGTTTGTACTCAACATTTTTTTAGACTTACGTATTTTATACTTGTGATTCTAGTTAAGTCTATTTTCTTTTGCTGTACAAAATTTCATTTATTGAGTACATCTGTTTAACCACCAACAATTTATTTAACCACTCTACTCTGATGGACACTTACATTTCTAGCTCTTCACATCACAAGCAATGTGGCAATTCTTGGGCTCATTTCTTGCACATGTTTCAAGGGTTTCTGTGGAGCCCACGTTTAAGTGGAATTGCTGGATGATAGAGTTTGTATGGCTTCGATTTTATTGGGTGTTGCCAACTTGCTTTTGAAGTTTACGAATGGATACAGGCATTATTCTTTCCATTCTTGTGATGAACGTCCTTGAAGGTTTCACATGTATACCTGGTTTAGTATTTCTCTTCTTTTCCCACTGTAAGAACCTGAACAAGTTTTAACTACCCATTAACACTTTTTCTATTATGTTATTTTTCCTAGAATTTTATTTTTACTTTATTTTAAAAGCACAAAAATTAATAATTTTTAAATAGTTAATTTCTGATGAAGCTTACAAGTTTTTAAATTTTTAAGTCTTTCCTCTCATCATTTACTGAGCAACTGTGGATGATGTATCCCATTAGACCTCCTTTATTTTAAAATGACTTGATTTTAATAGTTTAATAGGTGTAAGGAGCTGACAGTGTCCACGCTTTGAAATTGTATCTCCTGTCTGTTGTTTCTGAAGTCTGAAGTTCCTTCTTATGAAGAGAAAGCCTCGTCTGTCTTTCACCCCCCTGTGCTTTGGCAGCTTTCTGTTTGTCCTTCACAGTCTGCTGTAATATGTTGCTATGACATGTCCAGGAATGGATTTATTTTTATTTATCCTTTTGAGTATTTGGAGTACTCATCATCTGAGGACTGTGAAATATTCTCAGCTATTGTCTTTGGTTTTTCAATTCAATTTTTATCTAAGTAAAACATACAAGCACATAATTTTAGAAGTAAAAGTTTTCTGTAAGACTTATAATGAAAGAAAGCAAATTCCTGCCTCACCTTTCTCTAATCCTGGTTTCGTTACTTCTTTGAAGGTGGCTTTCTGCTTAGGAATATGTATTTCAGCTGTCTCTTCTAGAATTTACTTTCATTATTGAAAATAACACTTTATACTACTATTTCTTGATTTTTCAGTTCTAGTTCTCTCTATGACTTCCTAACATTTATAGGAATAAGAATTTATCCCTTTTAAAACTTTGCCCTCAAGTACTCATTTTACAACTTACTCCTTTTAATATAGTTACATTACATTTTTAGTTAGACCATACTGAGTATTTGCACTATTATTAATATAATTATTAAAATATTATTTAGAACCAAACCATGGGGCTGTGATTACCCTTCTTATTTAAAAGCTTTTATTTTCTGTATATAAAGAATTGCCTTGTTCTTTTATTCACTTAGATTTTTATGTACCTAGCATTAAACCAACTATGAAACATCTCTTTATATAATCAAACATGTCAGATCATCTGTGGGTTTTATTTATATTTCTCATAGGTGTCTCTTTCAGGGCCCTTTAGCCTCCTCTTCCCATTAGTCTGGAGCCGTCACTTCCTACGCTGCTGTACAACTATAATCCAAGGATGCCCCTTAATCACCTTGACCCTCTCTCATCCCTGCCTGCACCCCCCCCACCCCCGCGGCTTTCCTCTTCTTCTCTAACCAAACCCACTGTTTCAGGATTGTGCTCTGATGTTGATGAAGCATCTCCTCAAGGAGCTTCTGAGGACAGGTGCACAAAAGATCAGTTTTCTGAAACTGCAGGACTTAAATGCAAGGTTTCTATTTCACCCTCGCACTTGACTGATAGTTGGTATGGGTATAAAATTCTAGACTGGAAATCATTTTCTCAGAAATCACTGTTGAGCAGTTTAAACTTCTCATTCTTGCTACTTTGTGATGAACTTTTAGAAAAGTCTTTGAAATATATTAAGATCTCTTCTGAGGCCAAGTGTGGTGGCTAACACCTGTAATCCTAGCACTTTGGGAGTCTGAGGTGTGTGGATCACCTGAGTTGGAGACCAGCCTGAGCCAGAGTGAGACTCTGTCTCTAAAAATAGCCAGGTGTTGTGGCAGGTGCCTATAGTCCCAGCTACTCAGGAGGCTGAGCCAGCTGGATCACTTGAGCCCAAGAGTTTGAGATTGCTGTGAGCTATGATGTCACAGCACTCTACTGAGGGCAACAAAGTAAGACTATGTCTCATGGGGAAAAAAAATCTCTTCTTAATCTCCAGGGTGAGAAATTTCAAAATTACATATATTGAGGTGGGTCTTTTTCTTTTTGGAGGGAATTTGGTGGGTCCTATCAAACTAGAAATGTGTTTTCTTCAGTATTTGGAATTATTCTTG
>CAUYON010099986.1:0-18768 GCA_963573935.1 Arctocebus calabarensis
GGCGCCTGTAGTCCCAGCTACTAGGGAGGCTGAGGCAAGAGAATCGCTTAAGCCCAAGAGCTGGAGGTTGCTGTGAGCAGTGTGATGCCACGGCACTCTACCCAGGGCGATAAAGTGAGACTCTGTCTCCACAAAAAAAAAATAATAATAATAAAATAAAATAAAATAAACTTAAAAATTTTACTGGTTGGAACATTCTACAATAAACCAGACCAGTACTCTTTAAAACTATCGAGGTCATGATAAGCAAAGAAAGACTGATAAATGGTCACAGAGTGGAGGAGGCTGAGGAGACATGATAATTAAATGCACTGTGGTATCTTGGAGCAGAAAAATGATCTCAGTGAAAACACTTGGAAAATCCAAATAAAGCCTATAGTGTAGTTAATAGTACTATGTCTATGTTAATTTCTGAGTTTTGACAAATGTACTGTACTCATGTAAGAAGTTAACATAGAATATAGATAAAAGATAACATTAGGGGGCGGCGCCTGTGGCTCAACGAGTAGGGCGCCAGCCCCATATGCTAGAGGTGGCGGGTTCAAACCTAGCCCTGGCCAAAAACTGCAACAACAACAAAAATATATAACATTAGGGGAAGCTGCCTATCTTCACAACTTTTCTGTGAATCTAAAATTATTCCAAAATTTTTTAAAAATTTAAATGCATTAGGGGTGGTTCCTGTGGCTCAGCGAGTAGGGCGCCGGCTCCATATACCGAAGGTGGCAGGTTCAAGCCTGGCCTCGGCTGAACTGCAAAACAAAAAAGAAAATAGCTGGGCGCTGTGGCGGGCGCCTGTAGTCCCAGCTACTCGGGAGGCTGAGGCAAGAGAATCCCTTAAGCCCAAGAGCTGGAGGCTGCTGTGAGCAGTGTGACGCCACAGTACTCTACCCAGGGCGATAAAGTGAGACTCTGTCTCTACAAAAAAAAAAAAATTTAAATGCATTAATGGTCACTGATACTCCAAAGTCTAGTAGCAACCATGGAACTAGTCTTACTTCTTCAATTCAGAGATAAGAATGATAAGTCTCAAAGGGACTAAGGAACTTGTCTATGACACCTGGCAAGAACTCAGGTCACATCACCTGGATGCACAACTCACATTGCAGCCCAGGGATCCAAGGGTCTTTCTCTCTCAAAGGATTAAGTTTCCAAGGAAACTGCCTCTCTCTAAACACACTTAATAACCCTGGACTATTACATTTCAAAGTCCATTTTTTATGTTGATAAATTATACAATTTTAGCAGGCCAGGAATGAGCTATAACATCATACAAAAGGAATTTGTCCTAGAAATTTACACTACCATATGGTCAATGGATTAACATTAACCACAAATAGAAACCATCACATTCTCTGCTGCCTGCATTCCCATGAATTGAACATTTTCTGAAAAAGTAATACATGAAAAAATGTTCTTGCAGATTAGTCTCAAGCCACTGTATTTGTAAAGAGACTATTTCTCAAATAACTTAAATGGGAGTGAATATGATATACTCCGGAAAAAACTAAATTAGATGAATAAAGAGTGGTTCTAGTGATGACAGATTCTGATGTCAAAGACTCATTTGTAAAGTTTGAATAAAATGTTTTTCATAAAATGTGAAGAAAAAAATCAGAGTATGCTTCAGCTTTCCAACACTAATCTTTTCTATCATTTTGAATTCTTTCACCTGAATTCTTTCAGACTTCAATAATACAGCATCAGTGTGAGACAATATTCCTTTATTCACTTAAAAGAGAGATTCCTCTAATCTACCTGCTTACCCAAACCCAACCAGTTCTGTTTCTCCAGGATCCCCCTCCTACAAAGCTTGTCATCCATGGCCTGGTACCCTGTGTCTGGCACTATGTCAGCTATTTGACCATATTTTATAATAATAAAATACTTTTCTAACAATAAATAAAATATGGCATTTCTATAAGGCAGGCTTCTAATAAAGCAGTTAGATCCCTCCTCTTTTCCCCACCCCATAATTATTCGTCTTCCATCCTGTGAGCACTGGCCCAGGCATCCTCCTGGAATGCTGATCACAGAATGTCAGAACCCAGGGGATCCTTGAGAAACACAGTGCAAGATCTGCTATTAGCACCCTTCCCTGTAATTGCTGGTGACTATTGGAATTATCTGATCAAAGTTATGACAGTATTTCCCCTTCCTTGGCAAAGAGATGATTTAGGAAGCAGATCTTGACAGACGAAAAAGCCACAATTTCTGATCTTGGCTACACTATCTCTCATTAGCTAATGGTTATATGATAGAAGATAAAAAATGATCTTGATAGGCAGGAATAATATGCCCCAAATTACAAAATGTAATTTAGAAAGAATGTAGGCAGTGCCCTACAGTTAGGTTCCAAAAAGTGCCCTGTGGAGGCCCAAGAGGCGACGTGTAATAGCAGCAAGAGCCTGGGCCCAGGCCTCAGACGTGCTAGGCCTGGCCCACAGTAAGCCTCCAACCAGCTGGCCATGCTTGGACAAATGACTACTTCACTGGACTGCAGCTCTCTCATCTGGAAAATAAGAAACCTAAAGGGAGGCTTTCATGTATTTCTAAAATTTAAAATAATTTATTGCCAACAATAGGAAAATGATCCAATAAAGTATATTGCATCCTTGTGAGAGAATATCACACAGCCTTTACAAGTCCTATGTTTCCCTAGAATAACTGATAATATGAAAAGTGTCTGTTATATCATGTTAAATTTAAATTAAAAGTAAAAGGGAAAAAATTAAGTATAAATTATGGTTCTAATGTTATAAAAAAAGAAATATACACTTCAAGGGAAAATATACTAGAAGAAAACACAAAAAGTATTAGTAGTGTTTACTATAGTTAATTTTTTGTATCCAAAGAACTTAAAATTATGTTTATTACTACAAAGGCAATAAATTTTAGATTAAAAAAATCCAACAATACCCAAGTATAAACAGTAAAACTTAAATTTTCTTTTCTTTTATTTCCATTGCCAATTCCCAGCTATGACCTCTATTAATACTGGGAGATAAATCAGACTTCTCAAAGTCTCAAGCTGAATTTGCTAAAAACATCCTTTGTGTCAGGCACTCTGAACAGAGAAAGGTACAGACATAGTTGGTCCTTATTTTCTTCATTATAATGTAATGACTTTCCCAAATTACCTCTAATAAATATATTATTTTTCTTAATAATAAATAGAAGGTGACATTTCTGAGACAGATTTCTGGGTTTTTTGGGGGGTTTTTTTTAGAGACAGAGTCTCATTTTGTCACCCGTGGTAGAGTGCCTTGGCATCACAGTGACAGCAACCTCCAAATCCTGGGCTTAAGCGATTCTCTTGCCTCAGCCTCCCAAGTAGCTGGGACTACAGGCGCCCACCAGAACACCTTGCTATTTTTTTGTTGCAGTTTGGCCGGGGCTGGGTTTGAACCCACCACCTTCAGTATATGGGGCCGGCACCCTACTCACTGAGCCACAGGCACCACCCAAGAGACAGATTTCTAATGAAGCAGAATTGAGAGAGATAGTGAACCTCCCAAAACAAAACCAAAATATGTGTAGATAGGTGGACATGAGGCCCAGGCCTTGGATTTTGTTGTGGATTAAATGATCAAAGAGGAGAAGGATCTAAGGTCTATGCTATAAGGGATGCTGGGGCATATCCTGGCCCAGCCCTTCCAGAATGCTTGGCAGTGTGAATGGAGTGAATGGAAGGGGCGATAACTTATAAAGGCAGGAAATATTGCAGTGGCTGATGAGACCACTCGCTATGGAAAGAGCATGCAACTATGAAAAGAAGACAATGGACATGTTACACTGGAAAAACCAGGGCAAATGCATTCTCCTTACAAAAATAAATCGTTAATTAATTAATTTTTTTGAGATAGAGTCTTACTATATGGCCCTTGGTAGAGTGCTGTGGCATCATAGCTCACAGCAACCTCAAACTCTTCGGCTTAAGCAATTCTCAGTCTTAAGCTATTGACCTGGGTAGAGTGCCATAGCATCATAGCTCACAGCAACCTCAAACTCTTGGGCTTAAGTAATTCTGTTGCCTCAGCCTCCCAAGTAACTAGGACCAGAGGCGCCCACCACAACTCCCAGGTATTTTTTTGTTGCAGTTATCATCATTGTTGTTTAGCAGGCCCAGGCTGGATTTGAACCCACCTGCCTTGGTGTATGTGGCCAGTGCCATAACCATTGAGCTATGGGCACTGACCCTAATTTCTTTTTCCAAAAATGAAACAACAGCCACATTTTTGTCTCCCCCAACTCTCCTGTGCATTCCCGGTACCCAGATTTTGGCCCTAATAATATGGAAAAATCAGGAAGGATCTGAACATTCTCTAGCTGTTTCCAGAGGACAAAGATGCTTTCTGGGATATGTGAGGCAATTCTTGGTTTGAAGAGCCTCCCTTGGACTGAGCTGGGGCACTCTGAGCATCCACTGGGAGCAACAAATATGGCTGGGTGAAACAGTTCAGGTTTGTGAAAGGCCAGAGTACAACAATGCTCAGGAAAGAGTTGAAATGATACAGAAAGTATAAATGATATAGGTGAAATAAAAAAGAATGAATATGATAGATTCTTTTTAAAATAATTCTAATACATATGGAAGAAAGAGAGAATGTGGGTGTATGCCTTTATCCACATAGCCACATGTCCATACACAAATGCATATACATATACACACATAGGGTTATTTTATTTCTTATTTTAAGGTAAAGATATGTTCTTTTTTTTTTTCGAGACAGAAAAAAAGCTGTCACCCTGGATAGAGTCCTATAGCTTCACAGCTCACAGCAACCTCCAATTCCTGGGCTCAAGCCAGTCTCTTGCCTCTGCCTCCCAAGTAGCTGGGACTACAGGCGCCCGCCACAACGCCCGACCATTTTTTGGTGGTAGCCGTCATTGTTGTTTGGCGGGCCCGGGCTGGATTCGAACCTGCCAGCTCAGGTGTACGTGGCTGGAGTCTTAGCCCATTGAGCCACAGGCACCGAGCCAAGATATAGTCTTTAAGTAAATTTTAAAAACAAAAATTGTGACTAAGTCAAGAAAAGCTGGGAAAAGTAATTGCTGTACCAAGAATAGGACTCCCTGACCAGCACCAGAGGAAGAAGAGATCCTCAATTTGGCCAGCCATAGTGGACACTCACACTAACCAGTTACAAAGAAATCAAGTGTAGGTTCCAAGATACCAAAGATGATGCTGACTGCCTAGACTTGAGCTCAAGCTAATCAAGACTTACTAGGGATCCTAACCAAGTCAAAGTCCCTCAGTGGTAGGGCACAGGGTCAGGGAGCCAGGGTAAAAAATTAAGGAGTCCGTCATTTCTGGAAAAAGACCAGAAATCTATATCCATTCTAGGGAATTAAAAATTAAGCTAAATGGGCTTGGCGACTGTGGCTCAACGGGCTAGCGCACCAGCCATGTACACCTAAGCTGGTGGGTTCGAATCCAGCCTGGGCCCACCAAACAACAATGTCGGCGGCAACCAAAAAATGGCCGGGTGTTGTGGCAGGCGCCTGTAGTCCTAGCTACTTGGGAGGCGGAGGTAGGAGAATTGCTTGAGTCCAGGAGTTGGAGGTTGCTGTGAGCTGTGATGCTACAGCACTCTATCCAGGGTGACAGCTTGAGGCTCTGTCTCATAAAAAAATTAAGCTAAATGATCAAAGGGGCTAGTTTTTTTGTTGTTTATTTGTTTGCTTGTGACAGAGTCTCAAGCTGTTGCCCTGGGGAGAGTGCTGTAGCACCATAGCTCACAGCAACCTCCAACTCTTAGGCTCAAGCAATCTACTTGCCTCAATTTTTTTATTTGTAGTAGAGAAGGGGGTCTCACTTTTGCTCAGGCTGGTCTTGAATTCATGAGCTCAAGCTTCACCCACCTCCACCTCCCAGAGTGCTAGGATAACAGGGTGTGAGCCACTGCACCCGGCCAGGGGCTAGTTTTTAAGGTACCAGTTCTTGATCCTGCTAAAGAATTTACAGTCCACAATCTTGGCCACTCTAAATGGCTCTAGGAAAAGAACTTAAATGAGGTTTTAGAATAAACATAAGAATAAGGATAAGATGGCTCAAGCAGCTAAGGCACCAACCACATACACCTGAGCTGGCAGGTTCGAATCCAGCCTGGACCTGCCAAACAACAATGATGGCTGCAACCAAAAAATAGCCGGGCGTTGTAGCGGGCACCTGTAGTCCCAGCTACTTGGGAGGCAGAGGCAGGAGAATTGCTTGAGCCCAGGAGTTGGAGGTTGCTGTGAGCTGTGATGCCACAGCACTCTATCCAGGATAACAGCTTGAGGCTCTGTCTCAAAAAAAAAAAAAAAAAAATTTTAAGGATAAGAACATATAAATAAATCCAGATACTAGCACTTTCATGAATGATTTTAATATCAGCTTAATAATTACTTTTATAATTACTGTGATTATTGGGGGTATTTTTGTTTTTAAATAGTTGAACATTTAAGAAAATATGATATAATGGATTCATAATTTTAGAATATGATAAATGTCTAGAAGATTAAATAATTTTCCATCAATGGGAAAATTTAAGTTGAGTTTTAATTTATAATTGTACAAGTGTTGTATGAACATGTAGAGAAATACGGAGCATTTAATGTCAATGAAGAGTTAGTCAACTGATAAATTTAGAACATTAATGAGCAAATCATTAGAATACAAAAGTAGGCTCGGTGCCTGTGGCTCAACAGGCTAAGGCGCCAGCCATGTACACCTGAGCTGGCGGGTTCGAATCCAGCCTGGGCCCGCCAAACAACAATGACGGCTGCAACCAAAAAATGGCCAGGCGTTGTAGCGGGCGCCTGTAGTCTCAGCTTCTTGGGAGGCAGAGGCAGGAGACTCACTTGAGCCCAGGAATTGGAGGTTGCTGTGAGCTGTGATGCCACCGCACTCTATCCAGGGTGACAGCTTGAGGCTCTGTCTCAAAAAAAAAAAAAAGTTAGAATATAAAAGTAGTAATTCTTCTTCATCCTTGAAAGCCCTCAAACATTAAAGACTTGTTTATGTGTATGCTCACGGCCCAGGCTATACCCGGCTGAGGACGCCAATGGCTGAGCCTGTCGCACTGGAACGTGTGCAGGGGCTGAAGCAGTAAATCTGCCTCCATCCCGACCACAGAAGCCCCTGACTTAGCCAGAGGCAGCAACCTGAACAGCAGGCTTGGTCCCAGCTTGTCACAGGTTTTCATATGTGACCACTGAAATGACAGCCCTCTGTGGTCAGGGCAGACGCTGCAACCATAACAGCACAGAAATCTCCATGCCCCTCAGAGGAGGCAGCTCTGATGCTCCATCTCTGGTTTCTGGAATAGGTCTGAGTTATACTTCCACTCCAAATAGCATGCTGTGTTTCCACCAAAGACAAAGCCCAGGTAAACACAAGTTAACATCTTGGATACTTTTCAGCTTATCCCAGCAGGGTAGCCCCCCAGAAAGAAGTAAATATAACTTGGGATGAGGGGCTTGAAGTCTTTAACTGGAAGCTTGCATAGAAGGATAAGATTTTTTTTTTTTTTTTTTAAAGGCAGAGTCTCACTTTGTCAGCCTCGGTAGAATGCCGTGGCGTCACAGCTCCCAGCAACCTCCAGCTCTTGGGCTTAGGCGATTCTCTTGCCTCAGCCTCCTGAGTAGCTGGAACCACAGGCGTCCACCACAATGTCCAGCTATTTTTTGTTGCAGTTTGGCTGAGCTGGGTTTGAACCCTCCACCCTCAGTATATGGGGCCAGCGCCCTACCCACTGAGCCACAGGCACTGCCCAGAAGGATAAGATTTTAATTGAACCCTAAGCTGATGAAGTGGGACATATTGGTTACTTTTAAATCTGTGGCTCAGTTGGGGTACTGTTGTTTTGCCACTGATGTATCTATTTACTTTTTTCTCCAGGTGGCTACATCCCCCTTCTCCTCTAGGGAACTACTTCTCCATGCTCAGTACATCTCCATCCCTGATGCAATGGATTCCTTCCCCCTGCTCTACTCGGAGCATCTAATCACAAATGGCCAATCAGAACATCATGTTTAAACTCAGATTTGAGTCTGGTAAATCCAAGGGCCATCATGGGGGAAGTGAGAATAAACCCAACACAAAGGAAGGCTGAGCCAAAGACAAGGAGAAATCAGCTACTGAACTAAGAATGTCTGGAGCCTTCCCCAGACTTCTCAGACATGTGAACCATTAAGTTCCTTTTTTGGCTTAAGCCAATTTGATTTGAATTTTTAGTCATTTCTTAACAAAAGAATCCTAACTGACTCATGTGTCTCTGAGGGCTTCCAAGGATCTGGAAACTTCACAACTGCACCAAGCAGAACAGATGAGGAACTGATCATGTTTTCCCAAACAAGAAAAGACTCTAAGAGCACAAGGTAACTCTTTGCAAATATCATGCCCATGAATGTTCCTGGAAAATAAACTCAATAGGTAAATCAGTTTCTAATAACTAAAGTCATTCAACAAAGGGACTGACCTTTCAGAAGGAGGTGAACTCCCCAGTAGGGGGAAAAAAAATGCCCATGAATGTTCCTGGAAAATAATCTCAATAGGTAAATCAGTTTCTAATAACTAAAGTCATTCAACAAAGGGACTGACCTTTCAGAAGGAGGTGAACTCCCCAGTAGGGGGAAAAAAAAAATGAGTGAAGAATGTACACCTGACAAGGGTGTGGGCACTGAGATTCCTTCACTGAGAGGGAAGTGTGAATCCCAAATGACTCTTTGGACTCTTAACAGTCAACAGGAAATGGGAGAAGAAATAATCACTAGGGAAATGAGCAAAGCTGTGCAAATCTCTGCAAAGCCCAGGTTTGACCAATGAGAAGCTTTGGTATTGGTTCTTTGAATCTGACCCAATCTGTAACCTAATGCTGCTTAGCAAGAAGGTTAATGTGGAAGTCAGGGGCATCACTGGAAAGCAGAGGACTAACCACTTCCCACTCCCATAACATGAGTTGTTAAAAACGGGGATTCTGTAATTGACTTAGAATGCTGAGTTTGCAAAGCCATTTCTATTGACTTGGCCAATAAGAAAATGGTAAGACGCCAGGCAGAAGCATGGTGGGAAGGAGGGAATCTAGATACACACACATATATGTGTGACTATGGAAATGATAAAAGTCATCTCAAACTCCCACAGCCTGTCATCACTCCATGATCCCTGCACAAACCTAATGTCTAGTGCCTAGAGATTGAGAAGCACATGGAGTAATGATGTTTTCATTGGCACGTCGTTTTGGTAATTTTTACCATATAATCTGGCCCCTTCTACTTCTTGGATCTCCTACTCCTCGCCCTCCTCTGGTCCATTACTTGTCAGTCATCAGGACCTTCCTTTGATTCCTAGAACACACCTAGCTCATTCCCATTCTACCCGGAAAGCTCTACCCCTAGGTCTTTGCATGGTTGGCTTCTTGAGATTGTTCAGTATTGGCTCAATGGCCACCTTCTTGGAGAGTTCTTTCCTGACTATCAATCCTAATTAGCACCCCCCTCCCCAAACTGTATTTCCACCCAAAAGGAACCCATCCTATCGCATTATCTTGTTTTATGGTCTTCCTGGAACTCATCACTATCAGAAATTGTCTTTTGCATTTACTTATTGCTTGTTTATCACCTGTTTCCTCTCTCCATTAAAGCACAAGCTCTGTGAGAGCAGACACCAAGTCTGTTTTGTTCACTGCCTCATCCTCAGCTCTTACAATAATTCTTAGCACATGGTACACATATCATGAATGTTTGTTGAATGAATAAATGATTGAATGAATATACTCTTTCCCACCTTGATCTCAGAGAATTTTCCTTCTCAATAATGTTTTCTGGGAGACAGAGAGAATGAGCAATTGAGTGAGACTCAGAGATAGAAAGACTCTTGTTAAGGACTCATCCCTAGGGTAGTTACATATCCTGAGCTAACCCAGCAGGAAGGGAAAGCAGGACATTACCCAGAGCCCAGCCCTCTCTGTGAGCACACCTGATACATTCTGCAAGAGCCAGCTAACCTTATGTCTTGAAGGAGCCATGGCATGCAACAACCAGCCCTGGCCTGGCTTACTGCCTTTGCAGCTTACAGTCTCTCTTTTGATCCTCAGTAAAGAGTAGAGGGAGTCCTTGCTCCTCCTTTGAAAGCCCAGTAGGTCTTAAGCTGACTTAACTCTGTAGTGTGACTATTTTCTTCTCAGCATTGACAAGAGTTACTTGCAAGCTTGCCCAAGTCTTGAGATAATTGATAGAGGGTAGCATTTCAAGTATGAGTGCCCATCATCAACACTGGGCTTGGACCACCTTCCAAAGGATATTGCCCCATGGGGAAGTTCTTTCAGAACCTCAGGGGGAAAAGACTTGTAATTATCTAAATGAAAGAAGATGGGGAGGAGCACTCTGGAATGTCATCTCGCAGGCTTTCCTGGAGTTCAGAGTAATCTCAGGCACCCTAAACATGTTGCTCAACACACATAGAGCTGGCTTCAGCCTCTTAGGAGAAGTCTGCGCAGAGGGGGTGCAGAAATAGGCTTCCCGTGGGGAAAAAAGGAAACCACCTTGAATAGAGGAATGGCATCACTAGGACAGGGACCACGGGGACTATATTCATGAAAAAGGTAGCCATAAGAGATACTACTTTCTATCTAGAACACTAAGCTGTTGAGATGCCTTTTTGTTTCTTGGTTTATCTTTATAGCTGCTAACTGAATAAGAACATGTTCTACCCCCCACTCACTCATTTATTTCATCAACCTAATTATTGGGTACCTGGTATGTTTTAGACACTGTTATTGGTTCTAGAAATCAACTCTGAACAGGAGAAAGGGTCCTCTTCCTCTCAGGGCTTATAGTCGAAAGGTGAAGGTAGACACTGAAGGGGTATTTGCACGAACAGTTAACAACAGACATGAATTTAGCACAGGAAAATTGGCCCAATGGAAAGATAGCCTCACTGCCAGTGCCCTCCCTGTTGCAGTCCACATATTGCAAGATCCTGCAAAGGTAATGGGCCCAGAGAGTGCATGATGACCAAAAGAAGGAGACGAGCACAAACTTTAGATCCCAGCCTCCCTGTACTCTTTACAGGGCCTGGGCCTAGGGGAGCAGGGCAACCAAGGGGCCCACACTTTTGCCCCATTTCACTTCCTGCTCAAACTATGCCGTTCTGAACAAGTAGCTCTGGAAAGGCCACTGTTGGCTCACCAGACCCTCCAGCCACCTATTTTCCCCTCTCAGCTGAAAAACCCTACGTGGCTTTTCAACAGAGACTTCCTTTTTTTTTTTTTTTTTTTTTTGTGAGTCTCAATATTTTGCCCACAGTACAGTGCCATGGAGTCACAGCTCGCAGCAACCTCAAACTCTTGGGCTAAAGTGATTCTCTTGTCTCAGCCTCCAGAGTGGCTGGGAGACAGAGAGACAGGTACCCACCACAAGCCTGGCTATTTTTTGTTTGCAGTTGTCATTGTTGTTTAGCAGGCCCGGGCTGGGGCTGGAACCCACCAGACGTGGTGTATGTGGCTGGCGCCCTTCATGTCCTCCAGGAAGCAGACAGCTAAGTCAGGAGAGGGCAAGAAATGTATGGGGAAAGATGACTGTGGAGGGTGGAGGGGAAGAAGAAGCAGGAGGAGGCAGATGGAGCCTTCAAACTGCAGGGCAGTTCTGACAACTGCAAAGGAAAGTGGGGAAGGAAGGTGGGGAGGGTAGGAAGCGCCTCAGAGAGATGCAGCCGCAAGAGGGAGCTCTAGAGCAAAGATCTCGGTTAGAGAATAGGGGAGGCCTTGTTGGTCCCTCACTCACAGAGCCATTCTCCACTGCCATGATTGACACCCGGGCGAGGGTCTCCTTAAGCACAGTCTTAGAGCTCTGAGGAAGGTCTAAGTCGGGGGAGGCAAGGAGATGGGCACAGCATGGCACAGGCGGGTACCCTGAGTGTGAGAAGAAACCAGAAATAGCATCAGGCTCCAGTGACACCAGTTACAATGGCTGAGTGGAGAGCTGGGAGCAGGAAACACAGGGATTGGAAAGGTTAGCCACCCTAACTCAGAGTGCCGGCCAGAGGGAAGGGAAGTGGCTGACCGCCAGGCAAGGCCATAGTGGACAAGCGAGTGATGGGGTGCAGGACAAACTGCACTATCTGCTCTCACATACAGGCAGCCCAGCCACAAGCTTGGCGCCCCTTCCTTTGTTCCCTGTACTCTCCTCATGTGAAATCTAGACACTCGCCTCTATAACAGCCTACCTGCATCCAGTGGTGTCAATCCTTCTGATCCTCAATAGGTTATTAACTAATTTTGAACAAGAACCTGAAAATTGTTCTTGATTTAAAAAAATAAAATCCAAAATTAAGCTGAATCACACATTTTAAGTTGTATTTCTCAAAAGAGAGGAGAATCATCATCTCAGCGGTACGCTTAGTCTAATTTGACAGTTCCCTTCATCTCCATGAAAATCTTATCCTGAAGTTTATGTGTAATGTTAAGAGGTCCTTGGACACACCAAAGACTCTTCTGTGTCAAGCACTGAGGAGTGCACTCAATGAAAAAATCTGTGTGACTAAAGGTCCAGAGATAAAACCAAAAGAAAGAAAATAATGCTGACAAGGCAACAAGAACCCCATGCTTTTGAGCATCCCACACACAACAAACAAAAAAAAAATCTAAATATCCTTTCTCTCAATTAGCAGCTTTCAGGGCCCAGAAAAACCTGTCTGCAGACATTTTGCTCTGTGACCGGCTGAATGCTGTGCAGGTGTGGCATTGGACAGGGACAGCACGCTTAGTGGAAGTGCTTGGGTCAAGAAAAAACAAATTACCTGTCGAGATTCTTCCTCTCAGACAGCCTGAGCATGGCAGGTTACGCACTCAGTGTACCCAGCGTGGTGTAACAGGATTTGCTTTCCCTGACGTGCTGAGTGCTCACTTCCTTGGTTCTCTTCCTGTTCCAATGTGTGCTTCCAGCGGCTCTCATTAATTAGTGCTGTATTCACAGCGGTTGAGTGTGGTGGCTAAGGAACATTTTGTAATATTAAAACATTCACATTGCTTTTAAATTCATTGTAACTTCGGTTTATAATTAAAGTATGTGGGCTTCCATTTGCATTCATGGCGTAGGCCCCACACAAATGTTAGGGACAGGCCTGGGCAGTGGTACCCTGGTTACCAAGCAGAAGTCAACAAAAGAATCAATGTAAATTGGGCCACAGTTCATGAAAACATTCCCATGATGCTCATTAGCAGTGATGATAATCACAGCAGCAGTTCTGTAAACACATTTTGCCTTTGCCCTGTTTTGTGTGGTGCCTCTGTGGGCTGTGGGGCAAGCACTGTGAGGAGCAGCCTCCCCTCCAGGTCTCAGCAGCCCTCAGCTATGGAGGAAGGACCACTTTTTTTTTTTTTTTTTGCAGTTTTTGGCCGGGGCTGGGTTTGAACCCTCAACCTCCCGCATATTGGGCTGGTGCCCTACTCCTTTAAGCCACAGGTGCCACTCAGGAAGAACCACTTCTAATTGTACCCAGGCATTCCCCCACCCAGTGCACTGACTCTGGACTCTCTAGTGGTCTGCTCCACAGAAGATTCCTGGGGATTCCAGATGATTCCAGATGATTCCAGGTTCCCTCCCCATGGGCTCCTGAGCAGGACCTCACACAGCTTCCAGTATCCTTGCTCAGCCTGGGCCCCAGCACTGCTGCCCTTCTGCCCAATTTCCTTGTAAGGAAATCTCTGCTGCTGGTTGTGGCTGAGCCTCACCAGAGCCCTGCTGTGGGGTCTAGTTAGGGGACCTGCCTCCTTCTTTGGCCCCTTCCTCCATGCACAGAAATTCCCCCCCACTGCTGCTCCAGCACATCCTCAGAAAGCCCTTCTCTCAGCCCTGTCTACAGAGTCCCTCTTGCACTGGCTTCTGTCAGGCTCCCAGACATCCTCCAAGGATGTGGATCTCTCTTTGTACCCTCCAACTGGCTTTCCACCCTCACCCCACCCAATCTCCAGGAATCTCCATGGCACACCCTCAGCTCAGAGAGCAGGTATTTCCTGTCCCACATCATCAGTGGGAATGCTAAGTGGTCTCTTTCAAAACAAACACCATGTCTGCCCTCAGTGTGACCCTTTCAAAATAGTCTTTTTTTTTTTTTCCGCATTAGAGGAAAAGAAAAGACAGAAAAGTCCATGCTGGGATACAGTTCCACGTAATGCTCTGTTGTACATCCAACAACCCACCTGCCATCCTCTCAGCTACTAAAGCCATCTTCGTTTCTAGCCTATCCTTCAGAATTGGGCACACTCCAGGAGAGGTAAGACCCAACATCCACCAGATATCCCATACTCTAGAGAGAAAAGCGTCTTCAAAGCCACCTTCTGGAGCTTTCTCAGAGGGATACAAGCTGCCACACACATCCAGTCAGAGAAGGAGGGTCAAGGAAACCATGTAGTTCAAGCTCCTAATTTTACAGGTAGAGAAACAGGTGAACAGATAAGAAACAACTGACCCTGGGTCATCCCAAAGTTATCAGCAGGCGCTTTCCATCACAGAAAGTCTATGGACTCTGTTCCCAGGAGACAAGCCCACACTTCCTTGGTAAATAAGAAGGGACTTCCAGGGCCTTTTCATCACCTTGAAGGAGGATTGTAGCCAAGAAATGTGGGCAGGAGATCTTGGACAGTCACCAACTGAGCTGGGTAGCTCTAGACTTGTTTGGTCCTGGAGCAGAAGGAGGTGAGAAAGCAGGAGGGAAGGGGCCGGGGGAGCTCCTGGCCTCCTCAGCTCTCTGCCTCTGCCTCATCCTCCTTCCTGGATCTGCACGCTCCTCCTCGCCCCTGCAAATTCCTCCTGTCTGGCCTTCCCTACTCTCTCGTTACCTGGGCCTCCTGCTGAGTAGAGTAAGGGCACCTCTGAAAACACTAAGAAAGGAAAGGAAGGGGATGGTAAGGAGGTAAGATACACCGAGTACCCAGTAGACTCTCCAGGGAGGAAGATCCACAGCCCCCATTCCGCTGTAGAGCACCTTGGTGCAGTGGTCCTTAACTTTCTTGGCACATTAAAATTATCCAAAGAGATTAAAAGATCACAGGTGCATGGGCCCACCCATAAGCTAATTTATTTTTTTTTTCAGGACAACCTGAGCACTTTTCAGCATTTGTAAAACCTCCCTTGATGATTCTAATATAGCCAAGGCTGAGATCCACTTTTCAGATAAAAAGCCCCTGGTCTATTTCATGTTAGGTTCTTTCCTTCAATAAGAAGCAAATAATGGCTCAGCGCCTGTGGCTCAACAGGCTAAGGCGCCAGCCACCTACACTGAGCTGGTGGGTTCGAATCCAGCCTGGGCCCGCCAAACAACAATGACGGCTGCAACCAAAAAATGGCTGGGCGTTGTGGCGGGCGCCTGTAGTTCCAGCTACTTGGGAGTCTGAGGCAAGAGAATCACTTGAGCCCAAGTGTTTAAGGTTGCTGTGAGCTATGAAGCCATAGCACTCTACCAAGGGCGACAAAGTGAGACTGTCTCCAAAAAAATGAAAAGAATATCACTTTGATTATAAAGACACAGAAAAATTTAAAGTAAAAAGATCTTTTGTAAAAAAAAAATACATGTGTGTCTTGTGAGCACTAATTATAAGAAAGTTAAGAGGGCTATATTAATTTTCTTTCTTTTTTTGCAATTTTTGGTAGGGACTGGGTTTGAACCCGCCACCTCCGGCATATGGGGCTAGTGCCCCACTCCTTTGAGCCACAGGTGCCACCCTCTTTTTTTTTGTTTTAAGAGACAGAGTCTCACTTTGTTGCCCTCGGTAGAGTGCCATGGCATCACAACTCACAGCACCTCCAGCTCTTGGGTGATTCTCTTGCCTCAGCCTCCCAAGTTCCTCCTACAGGCACTCACCACAACACCTGCCTATTTTTTTGTTGCAGTTTGGCCGGGGCTGAGTTCAAATTCACCACCCTTGATATATGGGGCCAGCACCCGGCTTACTGAGCTGCAGGCACTACTCTATATTAATTTTCTATGAAGTAGACTTTAGATCAAAGAATATTATCGAAGATATAAGGGACATATCATAACAATAAAAGGGCCAATTTGCCAACAGAACATAACAATCCTAGATGTTTATGTACCTAACAATAAAACTTCAAAACACAGGGTGGCGGGGGTGGCACCTGTGGCTCATAGAGTAGGGCACTGGGCCCATATACCTAAGGTGGTGGGTTCAAACCCGGCCTCGGCCGAACTGCAAAAACAGAAAAATAGCCAGGCGTCATGGAGGGTGCCTGTGGTCCCAGCTACTTAGGAGGCTGAGGTAAGAGAATCGCCTAAGCCCAGGAGTTGGAGGTTGCTGTGAGCTGTGTGATGCCACGGCACTCTACCAAGGGTGACAAAGTGATACTCTGTCTCTACAAAAAAAAATAGGGTGGCACCCGCAGCTCAGTGGGTAAGGCACTGGCTACATACACTGAGGCTGGCAGGTTCAAATCTGGCCAGGGCCAGCTAAAACAACAATGACAACTGCAACACAACAACAAAAAAAAAATAGCCAGGCATTGCAGTGGGTGCCCGATGTCCTAGCTACTTGGGAGACTGAGGCAAAAGAATTGCTTAAGTTTAGGAGTTTGAGGTTGCCGTGGGCAGTGATGCCCCTGCACTCTGCCAAGGGCAACATAATGAGACTCTGTCTCAAAACAAAAAACAAACAAACAAAAATTCAAAAAATAACATAATTGAAAAGAGAAAAATACAATACATTCAGATGTTCAAACATGTCTCTTTTATTATAGAATGAGTAGACAGAAAACTAACTACTATGTAGAAGAATTGAACAACATTACCAACTGACTTGATCTTATTAACATTTATAAAACACTTCACCCCAAAACAGCAGAACACATACTTTTCTTTCTTTTTTTTTTTTTTTTTTTGAGGCAGAGCCTTAAGCTGTCACCCTGGATAGAGCGCTGTGGCATCATAGCTCACAGCAACTTCTAATTCCTGGGCTCAAGCCAGTCTCTTGCCTCCGCCTCCCAAGTAGCTGGGACTACAGGCGCCCGCCACAACGCCGGCCATTTTTTGGCTGCAGGCGTCATTGTTGTTTGGCGGGCCTGGGCTGGACTCGAACCTGCCAGCTCAGGTGTACGTGGCTGGCGCCTTAGCCCATTGAGCCACAGACACTGAGCCAGAACACATACTTTTCTCAGCGCACATGAACATTTACCAAGATGGACCATATTCTGTGCCACAAAACAAGTCTCAATAAATAGTGAAAGATTGAATTATATGTTCTCTGCCCACTCATAATTAAATTCAAAATTGATAACAAAAAGATATCTTTTAAAAATTCCTAAATATTTGGAAATTAAAGAACGATTTTCTTTATAACCTTCAACTTAAAGAAAAACTCATGAAATAGATGAAAATATAAAAATTTGGGCAAGGAAGGTGAAGTAATACTTATAGAAAAATTAATAGCTTTAAATGTTTACATTAGAAAAGAAGAAAGTTTTGGGTGGCGCCTGTGACTCATGGAGTAGGGCGGCGGCCCCATATACCAAAGGTGGCAGGTTCAAACCTGGCCTCGGCCAAACTGCAAAACAGAAAAATAGCCGGGCATTGTGGCGGGCGCCTGTAGTTCCAGCTACTCGGGAGGCTGAGACAAGAGAATCTCCTAAGCCCAGGAGTTGGAGGATGCTGTGAGCTGTGTGATGCCACGGCACTCTACCGAGGGTGATAAAGTGAGACTCTGTCTCTACCAAAAAAAAAGAAAGAAAAGAAGAAAGTTTTAAAATCAGTTATCTAAGCTTCCACCTTAAATGTTTAAAAAATAAAGATCAGATTAAATAAAAAGTAGAAGATCAAAGTGGAGAACAACGAAAATGGACAAAAACAATAGAAATATTAATTTTTTTAACTCTAGGTTTTTAAAAAATATATCAGTAAAATTGATAAACTATTAGCTCGATTGGTGAAGAAGAAAAGAGGGAAGACACAAATAATTAGTATCAGTAATGAAAGAGACCACATTACTACAGATCCTACAGATATTAAAAGGACAAAAGGGAATATTACAAACAACTTTCTGCCAATAGTTTGGCAACTTAGATAAAATAGACAAATTGTTTGAAAAAATGTAATTTACTTAAACTGAGAAAGAAGTTAAAAATACTTATGAAAGGCACAGCACCTGTGGCTCAAAGGAGTAAGGCGCTGGCCCCATATGCCAGAGGCAGCGAGTTCAAACACAGCCCCAGCCAAAAACTGCAAAAAAAAAAAAAGAAAGAAAGAAAATTCCAGATCTATATGGCATCACTGATGAATTCTCAGAAAGAAATAGTTCCAATTCTACATAAATCCTTTCATAAAACAGAGGAGATAACATTTCCTTCCTCCCCCTTTTTTATTTTTTATTTTTATTTCATTGTATTGTATTTTATTTATTTATTTTTGAGACAGAGTCTCACTATGCCATCCTTGGTAGAGTGCTGTGGTGTCACAGCTCACAGCAACCTCAAACTCTTAGGCTTAAGTGATTCTTTTGTCTCAGCCTCCCAAGTAGCTGGGACTACAGGTGCTCGCCACAACACCGGGCTTTTTTTTTTTTTTTTTTGTAGAGACAGCGTCTCACTTTATCGCCCTGGGTAGAGTGCCGTGGCGTCACACTGCTCACAGCAACCTCCAGCTCTTGGGCTTAAGCGATTCTCTTGCCTCAGCCTCCCTAGTAGCTGGGACCACAGCGCCCGGCTATTTTTTTGTTTTGCAGTTCGGCCGAGGCCGGGCTTGAACCCGCCACCTTCGGTATATGGGGCCGGCGCCCT
>CAUYON010099988.1:0-13092 GCA_963573935.1 Arctocebus calabarensis
TTCTTTCTTTCTTTCTTTCTTTCTTTCTTTCTTTCTTTCTTTCTTTCTTTCTTTCTTTCTTTCTTTCTTTCTTTCTTTCTTTCTTTCTTTTTTTGTTTTGCAATTTATGGCCAGGGTTGGGTTTGAACCTGCCACTTCTGGTATATGGGGCTGGCGCCCTACTCCTTTGAGCCACAGGCACCACCACCCCCAAAATATTCTGTTAACTAAAATTCAATACTTTATGATAGACAAATTAAATTACCTTTCCATTTAAAACTTTTCTAATTTTATTGATTAATCATCCAAATTACAATTATCCTTAGATAAACAGAGGTAAATTAGTTATTCTCATTTATTTCAACAGGAGACCATGTATATGCTATGCTTGAATTGGGTCAGTCAATCCTCTATTTTTAATCATACTTAAGTGTAAAATGTCCTTGTCATCCATGGCAAAGAGATGAAGATATTTCAAAGGACCAACTGGGAGTCTACATGACCAAGCGAGTTGTCTCATCACCGCTTGTGTTAGTTTGTAAGTTGCTTTCGTAGCTTGATTCTGTCACCTTTAAGAGAATATTGCAAATATTATCACAAGAAATAATGACTTTGTTACATACACAATATATCCCTATCAATGAGTCACATATTGTAGGAACAGCACAATGATTATTGTGTTATTTACTCTTATTATCATTAGTATTATATTTTCTTGCATTTTCAGAAAAAGTGTTCCTAGCTGTGGTATTCTCAAACATTTACATTACTTTTGTGTTAGTATTTGGAATAGGGCAATTTCTTATTTGTAATGTTACAAAGAGTTATTCGGCACTTTTTTGTCTCACTCTATCAGAAATGCATTTAATTGACTTGAAGTTTTAAAGATAATGTTTATATACTTTTGGTACTTGACAAAGAGGTATTTTTATCTTAAATGTGCATATCAAAGATGTCTTCAGAAAACCAGAGTTACATTTTTTAATCTGAAGTAGATTTGCAGAAACATCAGAACGGTTAATTAAAAAACTAATTGGAATCAGGCATTTTGTATATAAACAAGGAAGTAAAAATATTTCATTGAGAAGATTAACAAAAATTAATTATAAGTATGCAAATGAAGAAATGCTCTATAATTAATTACATTGAAGAAAGTAGATAAATAATATGAATTTTACTGTGTATTGAGGCTTGTATCTAACATAAAGCCCTAAATTTTATTTTTGAAATTCTCAGATTTTGAAGTAAAGAGACAGGTATCTGTCAAATTTTGAATGATGTATTTATGGAATTGTATTTTGAACAATTCTACAAATTGTACAATTTGAGAATTATTTCTCTACATTTTATTGTATCAGCAACTTTTGTTCAAGCTCTGTACACTTTTCCTTAATATTAACAAGCATAATTGCAAGACTGTCACTAAAGTTAACTCAAATTGTCATTGTTATTGTTAGAAAGAACGTTGTCAATTTATAATAGTGTTGGCATGTACAAATCAATCAACCACAAAGATTTGTTAAGCAACCTTTATTTGGTGGAACTTCTGCAGATAGTATACACATATTTTTTTTTGTTATTTACTTTGGCATTTTTAATTTACTTAATCAATGTCCAAACTGGTTTGGGTAACTGTGAAGTAAAATTTGGGTTTAATCAACTTTAGTATGGTCTGACATACTGCAGATTTCAACACAATATATTGATATCCACTGGATTTTTCCAATCAATTCAGAACATGCCTCTCAAAAACAATGTCGATTAGACTAACTTCATAATAACAAGGATTTCAAGAGTTGAGGAACAGACAGCCTTTTTACTATGTTAATAAAGGGTGCATTTCCCAAGCCATTCCACTCTGCATTTATTGAGGGATTCTATTTGACACAGTCTAGAGGCAGAGACTAACCTACCTCATTTGCAAACAAACAAACAAAATAGTAACTCAAGCACAAAGTAGGGAAGTAGAAGGTATAGGAGCTGCTTTTTCACACACACATAGGATTTTTAAAGAAAAAATAATTCTGAAGAACTATTTTAAAATTAAATTGAAGAAAGCACTTAGGATAATATTGCAGCCATTATAGTAGCATTGTTATATGCTTGCATTTTCAAATGAAGGCAGTTCTTTGGAAACAGGAATCTTTTTAAAGAAATTGAATGGATATCACAGTTTGCCACTGGTTCTATGGTAATATGAAAAGGGTTCTTCTTTCTACATCTAGGAATAAGAAAAATCTTTCATATAATAGAATATGTAGAAATACTCAGTTCTTTTTACTAGTTGACACCTCCATTTGAACTTCCACTAAAAAAAAAAAGGAAACCTCCTCTGTGTTTTATTTCTTCTCACTCACGTTAGCTGTTATGAATTGTGCTGTGAGCAAATCATAAGGCCAGGGAAAAGTGGTAGAGCAAACAAAATTTTTATTAGCAATTTTATAGCTATGGCTTAAAATTAAAATATTCATTATAATAAAATTGACTTTTAAATTAATAATTATGAATAGTTTATGCAAAATTTGGCTTTATTATTTCAAGTCTGAGACAGCTTGTCTCTACATAGATAATTACTTTTCTAATAAGACAGTTGTTTTGCTATTGTGATGTTGAACATTTTTTTATGTTTCTTGGCCATTAGGCTATTTTTTTTTTTTTTGTAAATAATCTGTTCTTATCTTTTGCCCATCTTTTGATGGGGTTCTTTTTCCATAGAAGATTTGTTTGAGGTCTTAACAGATTCTGGATATTATCCCTTTGTCAGACATATAATTTGAAAATGTTTATTCCCATTTTGTAGTTTGTCAATGTACATTATTGATTATTACCTTTGCTGTGTAGAAACTTTTTAGCTTTAAGTATCATTTATTTATTTTTATTGTTTCTATTTTTGCTCTGGAGGTCTTACTCATAAATTACTTGCCTTGGCCAAGCGTAGAAGATTTTTCCCATGTTTTCTTTTAGATTATTTTATGGTTTCAGATCTTATATTTAACTCTTTACTCCATCTTGAGTTAATTTTTGTGTACTGTGAGAGATAGACAGTCTATTCTTTTTCATATGTCTTTCCAGTTTTTCTGGCATCATTTATTGGATAGGATATTTCTACACTGTGGGTTTTTGTCTGCTTCTTTGAAGATCTGGTGATTGTAGCTACATGATTTTATTTCTGGATTCTCTGTTCTGTTTTATTGGTCTTCATGTCTACCTTTCTTTATACCAGCACCATTCTGTTTTGGTTACTATAACTTTGTAGTATAACTTGAAGTTAGATAATGTCATGCCTCCAAATTTGTTGTCTTTGGTTAGGGCTCCTTTGCATACTTCATTTTTGTTGTTGTTGTTGTTTATGTTTCCATATGAAGTTTAGGGTTGTTTTTTCTAGATCTGTTAAAAAATGATGTTGGTGTTTACATGGGCATTGCATCTAATCTGTACAACACTTTAGATAGGATAGACATTTTTATAGTGTTGATTCTGCCGTGAGCATGAGATGTTTTAGTATTTGTCTATATTTTCTATGATTACTTTCATCTGTGTTTTTTTTAGTTTTAATTGTACATATCTTTTGCTTCCTTGGTTAAGTATATTACTCACTATTTTATTTTACTTGTAGCTTTTGTAGCTATTGTACATGGTATTAAGTTCTTGATTTGGCTTTTAGCTTGATTGTTATTTAGAGTATAGAAGTGCTACTGATTTGTGTACTTTACTTTTGTAATCTGAGACTTTATTCAATTTTCCATCAATTGTAGGGGTTTCTGTTGAATTATTTAGGGTATTCTAGATATAAGATCATGTCATCAGCAAACAGGGTAATTAGAACTCTGCCTTTCTGATTTGATGCCCTTTATGTCTTTCATTTGCCTGAGTTTTCTGGCAACATAGTACTTCTAGTTTGTTGCAGTTTGGCTGGGGCTGGGCTTGAACTCACCACCCTCAGTATACGGGGCCTGTGCCCTACTCAATGAACCACAGGTGCTGCCTGAGGAGATAGTGAATTAATAATACATGATTCCTAATGTGGGATATTGGTGGCCAAGTTTTCTGGCAACATAGTACTTCTAGTTGTGGCGACAGTGGGCATCCTTATTCTTAGGGAGATGCTTTCACATTTTCTCCATTCAGTATGGTGTTGGCTGTGGGTCTGTCATATGTGCATTTAGTATTTTGCAATACATTCCTTCCTGGTTTGTTGAAGTATTTTATCATGCAGAGGCACTGGATTTTATCTAATGTTTTTTTTTTTTTTCTGGATCTTTTGAGATACTCATAAGGTTTTTGTCTTTAATTTTTCTTGTGTGGTGAATCACATTTATTCTTTGGTGTATGTTGAACAGTCCTTGCATCCCTGGTATGAAACCCACTAGAAGCAGGTTACAGCACATGATGCATGTAAGTTGTTATCCATTTTAGACTTTTGTGAGTAGTTCTGGTATACATATTCTTGGTTATTTTTTGTGTTTTACCAATTTACACTCTTATCTAAAATGAATGAGCCATCTACCCTCATTATTTAAGACAGGAGAGTAAACATATACCTATTACTTCATCTTGTCTGGAAATGAAAGTAGTCTTGGTTCAAGAAGAATTAGAGAAATCTTTAGTCCAGGGCTAGATTTTTCCCTCTACTGGAGCAATACAATTTTGATTACTCTCCCAAGTGTTCCATGAATTATGATAATTTGCATTCCAGCTGATTGAATTTCAAACTACATCTGTGCCAGAGTCCCACCCCAGGTCAGGGTCAATTAAGACCTGTGGATCTGATTGCAGTTGACTGAAGAAATGTAAGGTTAGAAGCAATGAGAAAGAAACAGACAAGACATAGAGAAAAGAATTTTTGAAGGTGGGAACACAGGGGACCACTGCCCATTTGTGGAGTTCTGGCAGTTGTCCAGAGTGTCAGTTCCACTCAGTTTTTATTGAAGGCTATTTGCTCATTAGCCCAGAGGGTAAGCTGAGGAAGCAAGCAAAGACATCACCAATTTCTATGAGTAAGCATATCAGCTCTTATTTTTTTTTCTATAATCAATAATTTTAAGGGCCTGAGCAGTCTTGAGAAATTTGGAACTTGAGCCTTGTATGGGGGCAGCCTCCTGTCTGTGGTCACACACACAAATTCGAAGAGGGGTGATAATACCCACTAGTTCACTGTGGAGTAAAATGCCATTGGCATCAAATCTCCTCCAAAGAATTAGGGGGAAAGAGGAATTTTTCTCTCATCACTGCCACATAGAGTCTTCCTCTGTTATAACAGATAAAACCCTTCTACCCATAGTTCAGGGCTTGAGCTGTTCCCTTGATCTCTAACCCAACCATAATACAAATCTCCACAGTGGGTATTTGCTTTGGCTGTTGACTGGGCAGGAGGTAGCCTAATTAATATTTCTTGCTAGGCCTTGAACACAGCTTCCTCTGCGGGAATTGTTTCCTCAGATTGCTTCCAGACCCAGTAGTGGTGATTACAAGCTATATCCCCTAAAGGCCAGGATTCTAGGAAAAAACAGGAAACTTGCTCAGATAAGACATTTAGCAGTGGCTGGTTTAAAGGTAAACTAGCTGACTTTCATTTGTTGTGGCTTGATTAGCTTACTTTTTTATTTTCCCTTTTTCCTGGGGTGTTTTCTCTTGCCAAGAATGGGATATTCAGTCCCCATTCCGCTTTCATGTCTGTCCCTGTATGAGCTCAGGATTATTCTCTTTAATTGGTTGGGGTGATTTATTTCCTGGCTTTGGATAGTTCTCTCCCAGTTTTGTGCTCATAAGTGCTTGTATCAGCTGAATAATCAAATGATTTGCAACTTTTTCTCTTAATACTTGATATTAGTATTCTTGAGTGAATGATTGAACAGGTGAATGGATGCATGAATAAAGTCACTGGACAGAATAAAAAAAAAAGGAGAGTCTCACAATCTTTCATGCTCATGTATTTTATTTGCAAACTACAAATTCAGACAATGAAATTCACAAACTCATCCTAGAAAATGTACTACATATCTGATTGTCGAATATCACTAAATACTTCCTTTGGGATGCTATGAACTACTACTGCCAGTGCCTAGTGCACCCTTCGAAGCAATTTTATAACTCTTTTTTTTTTTTTTAACTTGGATGCCTATCACAGCTGTCATTATCTAAGGTCTGACAATTAAATTCAGAAACTCATCCTAGAAAAAGTACCACATAAGTCATTGCCTAATATCACATATTGATATTTGTCACCAAAGTGCAAAAGGGAGTAGTTTGAAGGTGACCATTATGATATTCAGCAAAAGAGGCATGTGGTACTTTTTTTTTAGAATGAATTCATGAACTTAATTTTCAGACTACGAATTCTACCTCTTTAACTCTAGGAGATCTCTGGGCTCCAGCAGGATTCCTTCACCCTACACTATAGCTTGACAGCTCCCTCCAAGCAGACTTGGGAAATTGCACGGTCCATTTTGGATGTTCCTTCTCTACATGTAAGCACAGTTCTGCACTAGTTAACATCCAATGTTTGAAAATCTTTAAAGATATTTCATTTGACTGAAAGTTATTTCATAAAAGAGAGTGAATATAGACACCCTGCTCTCTCTTAGACAGTAGCAGGGGGTTATGATGCTTCAATTACATTTAAATAATTACTGATTATTAATATATTATAGTTATAATGAAAAAGCTTACTGACATCCCTGAGTAGTTTTTGTAGATTGTCTATGAAGCCATTCAAATTTTCCTTTAAGATTTCCCTTTGAAGGAAATGTTGAAATGTTGGTTTATTTCTATCACTTTTCAGTATTTTATTTATATTTATAATATACTGACTTTGATTTCCAAAATATTATTGAGTGCTATACGTGAAAATTAAAAAGAAATTTTTTTTAGTAGTTTGTTTTATTAAATCACAGCTGTACATTAATGCAATTGTGGGGTACAATATGCTGGTTTATATACTATTTGAAATACTTTCATGAAACTGCTTAACATAGCCTTCACTGCATTTTCTTAGTTATTGTGTCAAAGACATTTGTATTTTACACTTAGTAGATTTAACATGCACCTTTATAAAATGCACCATAGGTGTGGTCCCACCAATTACCCTCCCTACACCTATCCTCCCTCTCCCCTCTCCTCTCCTCCTCTTTCCCCTTCATCTTGGACTGTAGTTGGGTTATAGCTTTCATATGGAAGTGTAAGTGTTTATAAATTGGTTTCATAGTAGGGCTGAGTACATTGGATACTTTTTCTTCCATTCTTGAGATACTTTACTAAAAACAATATGGTCCAGCTCCATCCATGTAGACATAAAAGAGGTAAAAGCTCCATGTTTTTAAAGGCTGCATAATACTCCATGGTGTACATATACCACTATTTATTAATCCATTTGTGGGTTGATGGGCACTTGGACTTCTTCCATGACTTAGCAATTATAAATTGGGCTGCAATAAATATTCTGGTGCAAATATCTTTGTTATAAATTGATTTTTGGTCTCCTGGATATATCCCTAGTAGAGGAATTGAAAGATGGAATGGCAGGTCTATTTTTAGATCCCTAAGTGATCTCCAAACATCTTTCCAAAAGGAAAGTATTAGTTTGCATTCCCACCATTAGTGCAGAAGTATTCCCTTTTCTCTACATCCACGCCAGCATCTCTGGTTTTGAGATTTTGTGATGTGGGCTAATCTTACTGGTGTTATATGATATCTCAAAGTAGTTTTGATTTGCATTTCTCTGATGATTAAGGATAATGAGAATTAATAGTAATTAATACTATTTTTTAAAGATATAAGTCTTGGCAAATAATTTATAAAGAGGTAATTCTCTATGTGTTCATGTCAGTGTCTGGTCCAAAAAGCAATCACAGCAACAACAAAAGTAAATAAATGTGACCTGATTAAATTCAAAATCTTCACAACCAAGGACACAATCAAAAGAGTAAATAACACACAGAATGAAGAAAATATTCATATGGTATACTTCTGGTAAAGGACTGATAACCAGAATCTACAAAGAACTTAAGCAAATCAGTGAGAAACAATCAAACAACCCAATTTAACTGCTGGGCAAATGCAATAAATAGAAACTTTTTGAATGAAGATTTATTAATGACTAACAAATTCATGAAACATCACCAATCATAAGGAAAATTCAAATCAAAATCACAGTGAGATATTACCTAACTCCAATGAGAATGGCTCATTTTAAAAAGTCCTAGAACAATAGATGCTGGCTTGGATGTGGAAAGCAAGGAACTCTTCTACACTGTTGGTGGGACTGAAAACTAGAACAACCTCTATGGAACGTAGGGTGGAGATTCTTCAAAGAACTTAAAGTAGACCTACAATTTCTTTCAGCAATCCCACTGCTGGGTACGTACCCAAGGAGAAAATGGTCATTTATTAAAAGCATACTTGCACTGCAATGTTTATAGAAACACAATTCATAATCACAAAGACATGGAAACAACCCAAGTGGCTACCAATACATGAGTGGATTAATCAAATGTGGTATATGCATACTATCGAGTACTACCTACCCATGAAAAAGCAATGTAGTATCTTCTGTGATAACCTAGATGGAATTAGAAATTATTACAAGTAAAATATTATAATATGGAGAGACAAATACATCTCAAGTTGGAACTAATCTAGCAACACTTAAGTAAACATGTGGAAATAAATCTCAGAGAAAATCAAGCTGAGAGGAGGGGAGTGGAGGTAATGAGTAAGTTCATACCTATTGGGCATACTGCACATTATTTGGGTGAAGAGCATGTTATAAATTTGACTCAATTTATACAAATAACAAAATGTGTAAACCAAACCCATGTATCCCTTAATATTATGAAAGGGGAAAAAAGATGGAAAAATAAAATAAAATTTCAAAATATTAAAGGGCACCAATGTTTTTGATACAAGTCTTGAGTCAGAAATATAATTGTCACCAGAATAGTGCTGATTTTAACATAGGTGTGTTTTTATCACTTGCCCCTGCTTGATTTCCAATGACTTTTACTTCTCACTGTGCATTTGTGTGGCCATTGGTTAGTTTCACTTTATTATAGAAAACATGTAGCATTTGTTTTTCCATTTTTTGAAATACTTCACTTGGGAAAATTGTCTCCAGTTCCTTCCAAATTGCTGCAAAAGACAGTAATTCATCCTTTTTCATGGCTGAGTAGTATTCTATGGTACATATATACCACATTTTATTAATACTCTCGTGAATTGAAGGACACACGGGTCAATCTGCCATCTTTGTATATGTGAATTATGCTGCTACAAACATTTGAGTGCAAGTGTCTTTTTGATAAAATGACTTCTTTTCCTTTGGGTAGGTATCCAGTAGTGGAAATGCTAGATCAAATGGTAGGTCTACTACTGGTTCTTCAAGAAATCTCCGTACTGTTTTCTATAGGTTTTTCCCTAATTTGAAGTCCCACCAATAGCATACAAGTATTCTTTTCTCTCTGCATTCCTGCCAGCATTTATTCCTGTTAGAACAACTTTTATTAAAAAATCTAAATGAATTAGAAATTTGAAAAAGACTATGCTTTTGTTGTCTTTATTACTATTTTGTATATTTGTTATAGATTAAGCTACACTAATCCTTTTATATGTTAAATGCATTTTTGCACTCAATTTGCTATTAGTTTTTTAAATTTGGTTTTTAAAATTTCAAATGCCTATAGTATGGCAAATTCTATTGGTATGTTATGATTTTATATTTATATGTTTTAATAATGAGTTGTTGACAATTATTTTCTGTTTTCATTTTACATATTAATTAATCTTTTGTTTCTATTTTTACTCTATCATTTCTGAGTTCATTGATGTACTTTTAGGTAAACAGGGTGCTTTTGAGATTTCTCTTTGTCATTAATATTCTTCCATTACTGAAATGCCACTTATTTACTTTTAAATTTTAAATTGACAGATAGTAATTGTGCTTATTTATGGGATATAGTATATTCCATATTCTAAGTATACAGTACAGAAAGTGTCAATCAATTTAAGTTGCATGTCAGTCACCTCATCAGTTCATCATTATTTTGTGGTGAGAATGCAACTTAAGTCCTTAAATCTGAGAGTCATTAATACTTTTGTAATGATCTCTGGCATTTTTATTGAATGCTATTTTTACCGAATTCACTCTATTTTTTCCCAATAATGTAACCAGATAGATCTCATACATTCTCGTTCTTTCATATCTTATATTCTTTTACTTTTATATATATTTTTATATTTATATTTTCTGTGTGTGTATGTGTATTGAAGTTGTAATATTCAAGGCATGTTTGACTTTGCAATTACAAGGGATACAAGGTAACAATACAAGATAACAAATGTTGTTGTATATATTGAATATTACAATTTTAATATAGTTTTTCTTTTTCTCAAAATGTTCAGACATTTTTGGCATTCTGTGTTTGTGTGTATAAATTCCTGCTGTTCTGTGTCTACTGGCTATGTTTGTAACAGACCTTAGCTTTAGCATTTTTTCCTATTTATTTATTTATTTTTGTTTAACTCACTTTCAATGAAGATTTCCCTTTTGTGAGATTCCTTAGCCTGTGTGTGAACAATTCTACTCAGAGATTTTTTTTTTTGTCTCTTTCTTTTTACCACCATGGATCCCTGTGTATATTTCCTTTTTCTAAGTCATTTTAGCATCCAGTTATGTGCTATAAATACCACTACGTATTTGTAATAATTTAGGGGTTTTAATTTTCCATGTGATTTTTTTATTTCCTTTTTATAAACTTAATAAGAGAGATTCTTTATGGCCACTTATGTAAAAAAGAAGAAATAGCTTAATTCCTTACCCTTTCACAATGGAATAGCCCTTTGAGGTCCCAAGTTTGTACTGAGTTTTGTATTTCCCCCATATCATAGCATAGCATAGGGCTGTCCTGCTCTACATGGCTTTGAACTTACACCCCTTTGTGGCATTGGAATGTCCATAATATTTCTAGTTCCACCTTTACTCATGTTTTATTTGAAATATGAATAAAATGATGGGTAAAAATATTTGTTCTGCAATTCTGTGGTAATGTCTAAGCTATACTGCTATTGCAGGAAGACGGCCCAGTGTAAAGAATGAAAACCCAAACACTATGTTTAAAGAGGAAGGGCCTTATTTCCGCCAGTGAAGCAGCGGCAGAACCAGAGGCCCCAAATGGCCACACTCTCCACTGGCTCAGTCTTCTTTTTATCTCCATTCAAAAAGTTCCAGCCCACGGATACCTTTGTCATTGGTCAGTTTGAATCAAACTGGAGAATTGGGCTCCGGCTTTTACAGAACCCAGCTTTTACAGATGAGGAAGCAAGCATTAGTTTCCAGGTTCCAGGAATTTAAGTTTCTACAAATTCTCAACAGCTGAGTCACCCTGGGGACGATCTTGCAGGTGTGTCTTTGGGGTCTCATTGATAAATTCTCCATTCTCTCAGACCTCCCTCTTTCCAGGTAATTCTCTCTCACCACCATCACCTAATGTAGTGAAAAGATATATGAAAAAATATTTTTCTTAATAGTATGATTTTTATATACTAAATATGAAAAATTGATTTTATAGTACCATTTTCAGAATAGTATGATTAGAAGGCAAAGGAATGATTAAAAATCACTGCTTCAGGCAGTCATATTATTAAAATATATGATCAAAATTCCTCCTTGGGGGTTAAGGGTCCTGGTTCCCTGAACTCAGTAGAAAGTTCAACCAAGGCCCAGCAAGAATTGCAAGGGAAAATGTAGAAACTGAAATTAAAACTGGAGTGGCCCAGGCAGCAGGAAGAGACAACAGAAGTGACCTCACATGTGTCAGTGTAATAAAAGGAGAATTTATTTAAGAACAAAGAGAAAGCTCAGAGCACTTCCAAGGAGAGCTGGAAGTGGGTCCCTCTCTGGAAGGAGAAGAGTCAATAGATCCTGAGATGCAAAGGCTATGTAGAGGCCTCAATACGCTCTCTCTCTCTATTTGAAACTGTCTGTAACACGTTCATTGCCAGCTTTGTGCATTTCTGTTGGTCATTGGTTACCTAGGTTACCTGATTTCCTTGGTCAGCAGCCGGTCTTTCCTTCCTTTCTCTGCGTCCCTTCTCATTCACTACTGTAGGAACAATAAGAAGACATAATAACTTCTACAAAACAACCAAGTGCCAAGCATAATAGGCCATGTATTTTTGGATTTAGCCGAGAACGGGCCTACTAAACCATAGCTCCTTTGTGCATAAAAACCTCAAAACACAAGAAAATAGTGTATTTCAAGATAACTCATTGTTATTTCAAGAGACATTTAAGTCTGTTCTAACTAAACGAGAAACCTCTGAGAAAAGGAAATAAGTGAGTGATTGAAACTTTTTCCCAGAAACATCATTATATTTTTTGGAGAAATATTCCATCAGAATTTAAGTTATGAGATTAGACACCTGCCGTATCACATGACTTCTGTTTCTAATCAGAATAAATTGTTCTAGAAAGTTATATAAATTCTGCCTGTAGAATGTGAAAGATTTCATTAGCTAAGGTTTGGTATAAAAATAAAACAGGCTTGCTCATAAGTACAATTTGTTTAAAATAAATTCTCCTGACAAAGAAACAAATCAACTATTAATTATATTATCATAGTGAGTAACATTATCTCATAATTAGAGAAGAAAATTTATATATGCAAAAATTTATTTTGATAATTATAAGTACATATGTTGCTAAATTTTTAAAAAATTATTCTGTTTAAAACTATAAAGGCAATCTTTCACTCTTCAGTCTTTAACCACAGAAGCAAACATCTCGGTAAGTTCTTTTTAAGTGTCCTGAAAACTAGAGGGTTCCTGTACCATCTACTGGAAATGCTTTTCCTTATCCAACATTGATCTCTTTGTTTTAATTACATCAATTCCATGAAAAAGATGGTTTAATCTTTTAAACATCTGATGGTTTAATATCAGGTGTTTAGTGTGGTAAAATCTATGCAAATAAATTATTTCATACTTTTTTTTTTTTTTTGTAGAGACAGAGTCTCACTTTATCGCCCTGGGTAGAGTGCCGTGGCGTCACACTGCTCACAGCAACCTCCAGCTCTTGGGCTTAAGCGATTCTCTTGCCTCAGCCTCCCTAGTAGCTGGGAC
>CAUYON010099989.1:0-18055 GCA_963573935.1 Arctocebus calabarensis
TGGGGGACAGACCTCCAGACCTCAGGGTGAGAGTGGAGGGGAGTGCCAGGAGTTCCAACTTGCAGGTGGAGAATATATGCAGTTTTATACCGCTTTATGCCTGGCAGGAGGGTGCCGCGGCACAGGGGAAGGAGGTCCGGTTTTTAGAGGGTCTCTCCTGTGGGGTAGAGTGGGAGGACATCTGAACTCTGCTCGCTTGTTTGTATGGAGGTATGGCATATACTGCGAGCTGTTCTCTTGGGGGAGGGGCCTCCCATCCGCTTGGAAATGTGCTCTGTACCTTTTATTTATATCCTTGGAGTCGTAGGTCGCTCCAGCAAGGTTGATGTGCATTCCTCGACCTTGTCTCTTGGCTCGGTTCCAAACCGTTGGCTTTCTCGCTAAATTTCTATCTTTTAACTCTCCTTCTGGACAGGAGAGTCTGCAGAAAGCTGGCTACAGACCGCCATCTTGGCTCCTCCCCCTAGTCCAGTGGTTTTAAATCATTTTTAATATGCTTACTCAATGATTTTCATTGCATTTTATTTTGTTTTATTTCACATTTACAGGAATTTAAGAAAAATAGTGGAAGGGACTCCTGTGTACTCTTTCCACTTCACTTGGATTAGCTAATTGTTTACATGTTCCCACTTTTTTTTAACATTCTGACCTTCTTCCTTGCTTTTTCTGTAGGTATGTGGCTTTTTCTTTTGTCCTTTCAGTGTATCTCCATGATTCTCAGGGCCCTACTTTAATGTCTGGAGCCACAGAGTAACCCAGGCTAGCAATGTGCATTTTCTGGCTCAGTCCTACCATGAGCCGTATTCCCTGTATGTTCCAAATGGACAATGGTTTCTAGAAGGTAAGACTGAGGACCAGGGGTTCATAACTTCTGTATTTTCTAAGTGAAAAGAACTCAAAACTATGTGTCCTATTTCCATCAATAAAAATGATGAGCTCATACTGACACGTCCCATGTTATCCAACACTTGAGGGCACATTATAAGCATATATGCATACATTTTAACACCTTTCAAAGACAGTGAGAAACTGGTCCTCAGTAACCTCAAAAGATTTGCATGTTTGCTCCAACTTAGTAAACAGAAAATAATTTTGAAATTAGTAACCTATACCACTACAGAAAAAAAGTAGAACTAGTAATGAGTTCGATATTTGTTTCCTTGAGATAAAATTTAATTATAGTGAAATAAGCAAAGCTTAAATGTAAAATTTAATGTATTTTGACAAGTGCTTATACTACTATGACAGAACATTTCCAACACCTTAGAAAGTTGCAATGTGGTTGTTTTCGATCAGTAACCTCATTCCTCACAGAGGTAAATATTGCTATGAATTTTTTTTCTACTATGGATTAGTTTTGTCTGTTCTGGAATATGCAATAAATGTAATCATTCAACATATAATGGATCATTTGCCAACATAATATCTGTCAGATGCATCCATTTTTGTATGTGTATTAGTAGTTTATTTTTATTGCTGGATAATATTTTTCTAATGTGATTTTACAACAGATTATCCATTTTCCTATTAGTTGACATCTACACCACTTTTTGTTTTTTGACTCTTGTCTGTAGTGCAACTCTGGACTTTTTTGGGGTGCACAACTTGCACACATGAAATTTCACTGATCTTAAGTATATACTTAGGGTAGAATTTCAGAGACAAATGTAGAACTTTATAATAGGCTGCCAGATTTTCTTTTTTCAAAGAGGATGGAATATTTACATTTTCACCTACTTGCCCTGCACCCTAGTCAGTATCTGATATTAAAAGACTTTTACATTTTAGTCATTCTAGTGAGCATGTGTAAACTTGAATTTAATTCACATTTTCCTGATAAATAATGTTATTGAGTACTTTTCTCATGCTTACTTGACACTTATACATGTTTCTTTACAAAGTATTCAATTTTTTTGCTCATTAGTTTTGAATTATAAGAATATTTATTGGGCAGTAGGTGTGACTCAGCGATTTGGGCGTTGGCACCATACACCAAGGTGGCAGGTTCAAACCTGGCCCCGGCCAAATGTATCAAAAAATAGCTGGGCATTGTGGTGGTGCCTGTAGTCCCAGCTACTCAGAAGGCTGAGGCAGGAGAATTGCCTAAGCCCAGGAGTTGGAGATTGCTGTGAGCTGTGACTCCATAGCACTCTACCAAGGATGATAAAGTGAAGACTCTGTCTCACCAAAAAAAAAAAAAAAAAAACCAGAAAACAGAATATTTATTTTTATACAAGTCTTTTGTCAGTTATAGGTATTCATTATACATTTTGCTAACTTTCCTATTTTAATAAAGTCTCGTCTTGAGGAAGCTTAATTTATCATAATTTCCCTTTTTTATTACCCTTTCTATAGAAATCTGTTCTCTCTAACAAAGTTTTTCCTATCTCAGATTGAAAGTAAAATTCAATCTGAATTTGAATTTGATCTTTAATATTCTCTTTCCTTTATCTTTAGCATTCTAATGAGTTATTAGATAACCATGTTTAAAAACTTTTCCTCTCAAAGGCAGGGCACAGTGGCTCATGTCTGTAATCCTAGCACTCTGGGAGGATGAGGAGGGTGGAGAGCTTGAGTTCATGAGTTTGCGACCAGTCTGAGCAAAAGTGAGACCCATCTCTACTAAAAATAGAAAAACTGAGGCAAGAGGATTATTTCAGCCCACGTTTTGGAGGTTGCTGTGAGCTATGACAATTATTGCACTCTCCTGGGTGATGGCTTGAGACTCTGTCTCCAAAGGGGAAAAGAAATTTCTCCTCCATTATAACACTTTCCTATCTTTTGTCAAAAATTAAATGATCTTATTTAAAAGTATTTGTGTATTTTGGGGTTCTTTTTTCTATTTATCTATTTTTTAAATAATACACCAATAACACACTCTCTTGACTGTAAATAGTTTTATGTCCTAACTTGGAGTTTCCGAACTTCTGTGTATTGGAAGGTGTTTTCCTTCTGCGTCCTTTTTTATTTTTAAAAGATAATTTCTGGTTTCCATGTTACTTTTTTTTTCCCCTCTTTTTAATGAGGAGATGGCTGTTTCTGCATTTCATTTTTCCCTTACATGTAATATACATATTTCTGTGATGATTTCAACATTTTACTTCACTTTCTGATTTCTGTACTTCTGATACATGACTTTATTTTTGCCTACCTTACTTATAGTTCGTGAAGCCTTATTGATCTAAAAGTATAATTTGCACCAAATTCTATGAATTATTATCCTTTTTTATTTTCATGACTGTCTCTTTCTCCTGGTTCTCTTCTGCATTCAAAAGGCATATAAATTGCAGTGTTGTATATTACTACAGACGTGGTGGAGGTTCTGTACTTTCTGTCTTTCTAGGTTTCTCTATTTTCCACTTTTACTTTTGCTTTTGATTTCAGTGGACCATTTTATTCAGTTTTTCTTTCAGATTTAGGCATCATTTCATTTTGCATTTCCTGTCTGAATTAGCATAATGCAATACATGTTTCTTTCATACCTTCTGCTTTGGGGTTCTAGAATTTTCGTTTTTAAAACGATTTTCATTTCCTTGCTGCAACTCCATGTATCTCTTCATTCATTCTATCTGTTCATTCATTGTTTAAGTACTTGAACGTATTTATAAGAAATGCTTTGAAATAATTTTCTTGTTATTGTCAATGTCCACAACCTAGTCATCTCAAGTTCATCTCATGAATTAGTTTCTTTCTATTTACAAGTCAGAGGATTTTTTTCCCCATATCCTATAATGCACAATTCTATAATAGATATTGTTATGTTCTTTAGAGTCAGCATAGAAATGCTTTCAATTAGGTCTAGATTTTAGTAGAATTATTTTAAGATGCAGTTTTTCTTTCACTTTAGTTGCTGGCATCCTCTGTCAGATCTCTCCATTCTGACTACATGGAAAGCTGATGTCTGAGATGTCTATTAGAATTGTGTATTTATAAAATTTTATATATTTTGATGATCACAAGACTTCTGTTAATCATCTATCCCATTTTTAAAAATAAATATAAAATTTAAATTTAAGAAATGTGCCAACTATAACTATAGTCCTCAGTGTTCTAGTTAGAAAAGGATGCTGGATTTCATTGTGCTATTGAATTCAGTTTGCTAGTATTTTGCTGAGGATTTCAAAATCAATACTCACTAGGGATATTGGCCTATAATTGTCTTTTTTTATAGTATCTTTGTCTGGCCTGATATCAGGGTAATGCTGGCCTTGTAAAATTTACACTTCATTTCCCCTAGTTCTAGCCTTCATCACCTTCGCTGAGACCACAGTCGGTGCCTTAGTCTCTTTCTTCCCCTCTTGGGAACACCAGCGGTCTGTAAGTGTGAGTACTTAGGGTGCAACACATTGCCTTTGCTAGACTGCTAGATATTTACTTTGCATAGTAGGCTCTTCTATAGAGCCTTAAGGTCAGTGGAAATACGAATCGTCCATTGACTGTTTTTTTTGTGTGTTCCTCTTTATTTTCAGAGGTGTGGAGAGTGGTCTGTTAAATCACACTCAAGTTTGTAGTCAGGTCTTTCAGCCCCAAAACTTCCACTGGGAACTTCACATGGTAACTGGGATCTTCCATGGCAGGTGGCTCGGGGTGTTAATATGAATTGTCCTCCCAGAGTCCCACAACAACAAATTAGCCTAACCATGGAAAAACATTTGCAATGCTGCATTTGTGGAGTCAGAATAAAGTCAACAGCTTAAAAACAGAGCAGTGCTGTGCTCAGTAGAAGTCAGAAAGCCACAGAACCTATGACCAGGCAGAATTATTGGGACTTTATGTGATGTGTTCACTGTACCCTGCTGGTAGTTGTGATGGGCATGAGAAGGGCTTTCTTAAGGAAATGCTCAGGTTTCTAATTTTCCTTCTTAGAATATGTTTCAGTTCTAATCCTCTTAGGCATTGGTGTAATGTTAAGATTTTCTTTTTATATGCCTCCTGGTTATTACTGTCATTTAAATAAACAAAATCATCTAAGCTCCAGTTAACATCAATACCTATAACACCTTCTATGCTATATTTGATTATGTAGGATGTTCTTTTATATACTTCTTTAAAAACCAGTATTATAGATCCTGAAGTTAATTGATATACAGTTTCAATATTGAACAAAAATTATTGTTTTTTTTTTTAAAGACTCATTTTGTCACCCTAGGTAGAGTGCTGTGATGTCACAGCTCACAGCAACCTCAAACTCTTGGCCTTAAGAGATTCTCTTGCCTCAGCCTCTCACGTAGCTGTGATTACAGGTGCCTGCCACAATGCCTGGCTATTTTTGGAGACAAGGTCCTGCTCTGGCTCAGGCTGACCTCGAACTCGTGAACTCAGGCGATCCACCTGCATTGGCCTTCCAGAGTGCTGGGATTATATGCGTGAGCCACTGTGCCCGGCCTGAACAAAAAAGTATTGTTATTCTAGTGTGTGCTTGATATAATGCTGAGTGGTAGGAATCCAAAGACAGCTGATTCATGCACCTGGCACATGGTGGGCCTTAATGTATATTTGAGTAAATTATATTTTGGAGATTTCAAATAACAATGACTGTTTCGATCCTTTAGCCCTATTTATGCTTATTCACTGCAAAGTCACACCCTGGTGCCTTTTTGTGATCTATGTAAGTTGATAATGGTCTTTGAGGAACTGACTTTAAAAGGTATAAGGCTTCAGGAACTTTAATGAGAATGTAATGAGCATTTTAGTTAGGTGATGCATTTAGTTTTTATCTACTTAAAATACAGGAAAGTCTACAATTCCACATTAGCTAGATTTTTCCAACCATGATTTTTATCTGACATTTTTGCCTATTACCCTTCTATGGGAAGTTGGATATGCTTAGGTTATAAACAGTTTTTTTCTTTTAGGGGCAGAGCCTTTACTCCAGCAAACTCCCTGCCACAAGCTCTAAGCTCCTAGATAAATTGTCAAGTTCACATCCCTTCTTTGCTTCCCAAATCTCTCTGCTTGGAACTTAATGGCATTAAAATCCTAGAGTCTAGATCAGACTTTTTTTTTATTACGTTCTGATTGAAGTGTGTATTATTTAAGTAAAGGGCAGTGGATTATGATCATCGCTATGACTAATATTGGTATTTCTTTTACAGTGCTTCATAGCATTGGTGACTAAGGGGATCAAATTTCCAAACTCCTGTGGTATTGTGTGCCTTTTGTGATTGCTGAGAGGCAGGTGTTTGTCTGGCATGTGCTTTTTGTCTAGAATAAATGCTTCCTTGGACGCTGCTGGTTCGCACTGTCCAAGTTCCATACTCGAAGAGGAGCTGACGTTATGAGTCAGAGGGCTGGGGCGCCCAAGGGTCCCTGCTGCTATCCCTGTCTCTGTGACGGCCTCTTCACGGGGAGCTACTCAGCAGGCTTGGGGTCCTTGTCCCCACTTAATTTAGGAGTAGCTACAGGCCTTGAGAAGTGGAATCCAAGTGTCCGTTGGTGCTTTTGAGGAGCTTGTAAATTAACTAGCTTCTCACTGTGGGTGTGTCTGTGATTATGACTCTCTCAGTAATTAATATGGTATTGTTCTTCATGAGAGTATGTTTATAGGAGATTTATTAACTTGTTTTTGCCCAAGAATGAGAGAACAGTGTTTGGGTATTGGTTATTTGAATAGCCTTTCCTAACCACTTAATTATTCTTTGCTTTGGTAGTTTAAGTATTTAAGCTGATAACTTCTTACTACATTAACTAGATATTGTTTTATTAATCCTGCAGATTACAGAAACATTTTTCTCCTCCTCATTTTATAATTAAAACAAAAATAAAAAAGCTCAAAACCAGCCTGATATAAAGAGGCATTACCGTGTGGAGACGTGCTGATCTCATCTTCATCCGTGAATGGAGGAGGAAGTGCCGTGTTACCCGTAGGAGAACGTTGTACAGCAGGCCTTTCTTACCTGTGAATTAGCTTTACTGTGTCCTTGTAGACTGGTAATTTATAGTCGTGGGGTCTTGCAGTTTGAGACTGTAGAGACAGAGCGTTTGTTTTTGGCTGGTCACCCACGAGTTGTGCCGTCTGTGAGCTCTGAGGGCTCTGCGTCCACAGGATTGGGCCTGACATCTTGCTCACACTTCAGCACCTCTATTTTTAATTGTTACGAGTGATAGCTAGTAAGGAATTAGGAGCTATGAGTGTCTAATTTGATTTTTTCATTGATACACTGACCTAAATAAAAGGGTATTATTATTGGAGTTTTTGAAAGAAATAAAACTTGATGAAATTAAAGGGAAAACAAACAATAAAAGGCAATCCTATATTTATATTTTTCTAAATGCTTGGAAACGTGAGAAGGGCCCAAAGAGAGCGATTCTTATCTCCTTAGGGTCGGGCGGCAGCCCCTGCATAGGGCACAGAGTGTGTGTATCGTGGCTGCACGAGCTCACTGCCGGCTCAAATTAAAGTTTCATTTGAGTATAGAGTAAGACCTGAATAGTCTGCTAAAATAGAACCTTGCCTGCCTTCTCTAATTAGAGGATTTACAGTTGAACATAAAAGTGGCCTGGGAAAAATTGTCCATTTCCTTGAATATGAAGCTTAAACTGAATCCAGGATCTCAGAAATGAATATCTTAATAATAGACAATCTCCAGGAATGATTCTGCTATAACTGAACAGTACTGGACAATTTAAGGGGAAATAGAACTGAGTGAATTATGCAGAAGGTATCACCCCTGCTGTGACTTCTAATGAGGTTAAGCAACATATTAATAGAGTAGTTTTTTTTTTCCTCCATAAATTTTAAGGACTGTAATGTTGATATTTATTAGCATTTATCTTTCTAGCTACTTTTGTACCTATGCAATAGTAATGCCACATTTAACTACACTGCCTTTACTTGGAGTGCTTTCAAAATCAGCAGGCATATGATATAAATAGATCATATCGTATAATATCTATTGCTCATATATATATATCCCCCCCTATTTATTTATATTAAGTATTAGTTTCTATAGTTATTTTTATCAAATTACCACTCACATGGTGGCTTAAAACAACAAAACTTTAGATCTGAAAGGTGAGATGTGGAAGTCAAATGTGAGACCTGGGGGTCCGAGTCTGAAATGATCTTACTAGGCCAAAGTCAAGTGTGGGCAGGCCTGCATCCTGTCTGGGGCTCAGAGGAGAAGGGGCTCCTTGCTGTCCCCCACTCTGGGAGCTCTCTGCAAGCCTTGGCTCAGGGCCTTTTTGTGTAACTTTTTTTATTTTATAAGGTGGGATCTGACTCTGTCACCCAGGGTGGAGCACAGTGGCAAGGTCACAGTTCACTGCAGCCTGAGACTCCTGGGCTCACTTTTCTCCAGTGTTAGCCTCTGCGTAGCTGGGACTGGAGGCCTCAAACAAAGCTCCACGCTATTATTCTACCTTTAAAGCCAGCGATGGCCACTCAGGTCTTTCTCGCACTTCATTGCTTTATGTGATTATATGGGGTCCACCTGGTTAATTCAAGACAATTCCCCCAATCTCAAAATCAGCCCATTAGCATCCTTAATTCTATCAGTAACTTTAATTTTCCCATGTGTTACATGACACATGTGTGCAGTGTAACATTACACATATACAGGTTTTGGGAATCACAACATGGGTACCTTCAGGGTGCATTGTGAAAAGAAAGCTCATTAGATCCAAAGTTTTTGGCCTGAGCAATGAGGAAAATAAGCTGCCATTAACTACAGTTTTTAGTTCTACTTGTTAATACGTTGTTTAGAATATTACATTCTCATTTATAAGTGCATTATGTTTGTAATTTCCCCTTTATAATAATATGCTTTTTCCAATTTTAATACCAGGTGTATCCAGATCAACCAGCTACTTGCTTTTAAAAAAAATTCTACTGGCTGGTTGCACTGCTACACCGCATACAGATACCACCCCAATGTCAGAGTCTATTAGTAGCCCGTGTGTTACTCTCTTTACCCCTATAAGACTTGGCTGACCAAGTTTCATGAGATACTGTTGAGAATATATATTAAAGTCATCTTTAGAGGGTCGTATGTCTATATAAAATCGTTACTAAATGTGAGAGGTCAGAGTGCAGCAAGGAATTGAGTTGCTTCCTTAAGCTATGGCAATGATGATTCGACAATTTTATATTCTTTTGAATATCTTCAGTGGAGATAAATTGCTTTCACTTTGAGTATGGATTTAACTTTTAAAAATATCCGTAGTCATTTGTATATTTTTGAATACAGTGAAATTTGATAAAACGATATAATAGTCAAGAAGGTAATTCGGCATTCCATACCAAAAGCCCTAAATTTTTATATATGCTTTGACAGTAATGATAATTCTCTTGACAGGAATTTACTCTAAGGAAACAGTCAAATAATGTGCAAAAATTTCTTTAGCATATTCTTTGTCATAGTCAAAAGCTGGAAGCAAAATAAATCGTAGAATATTAGAAAAATAGACTTTGGGATGACCATTCCATAATACCATGGAGTCAATGCTCACAATTATAGAAAATACCAAATGAGACAGAAAAACGTGCCAAAACAAGGTACCAAACAGTATTTGCAAACCCTGTGTGTATACACATATGTACAAATATGTGTGAAGATGCATATATGTCCAAAAGAAGGGTGCGGTAAAATTTATTCCTAGATGATGGAATTGGGAAACATTTTTTGTTCATCTATCTTTTCTAAATATTTTATAATGAATACGTGTTAATTTTGAAACAAGAAAAATAAATTTTAAAGAAGATAGAATCATGGATTTTTCAAATGTGTTTAATGGTTAATCTGGTTAATCAGTCTTTGTTTCGAAAGAAAATTATGTAAGGAATTTTAAAATTATTTGGAATAGCAACACCATTGAAATAAATGAATAGCTTCCCAAAGAGAATCATCTGAATGACAATTCCTCACTGATTTGGACTGAGAAGTTCTGAGATTTGGGATGGGGTGGGGTGGGGTGAGAAAGTATATTCTAAATTGAGCTTTACTTTATACAGTAAAATTCCTAGGTCATACATTTGTGTAACTGATACCCAAATCAAAATACCATTTATATATTTGTCTGAAAAAAATTATTGTTTTTTTCTTTAGATATTATCACACCTTAAATAATTTCTGAAAACAATTTAGAGCTTTCTGGGTACTTTCTCTTTGTTGATACTTAGAGTCATTGCCTCCCTCTCCCTAGGTCATGGAGTAAGGGGTCTGAGTCCAGAGCACAGCCTGTGGCTCCAGGGCGGGGGGGCCGTCACCATGTTGGTTGTGCATAGCGTCCCGTTTACAGAAGGCTGAGAGGTGTGAGAAGGTGCTCTCGCCCAGCCACAGAAGCAGCGTTTCCCAGAGGCCTGGTGGTGATTTTAGTTGAGCAGGTCTGTCCTCTAGCAGTGCCGAGGAATGGGTCTGATGGGAACTCCCACGGAGGAACTGTAAATGGGAGTCATTTGCTATCTTTTATTTCCCTTCTCCTGTTCATTCAGAAAAACAAGGGGAGGAAAACTGTGTTTTTAATAACTATTTCCCTTCTTTTGAACAATTTATAGGATGTGGGTTGTCAACAAATCACATTTTCTGGATGAGGATCGGGAGGCTGATAAATAAGATCTAACTTCTTGGGTGGCGCCTGTGCCTCAAAGGGGTAGGGCACTGGTCCCATATACCGGAGATTGCTGGTTCAAACCCAGCTCCGGCCAAAAACTGCCAAAAAAAAATAATAATAATAATTAAGTATAACATGGTTTCTTGTACCCTCAATGATTCCCCAACAATTAAAAAAAAAAAAAATCTAACTTCTTTTTGCCTTTGCAGTGACCTCTCTGGTCCTCCAGCAGTTAATGAGCCAGAGGGATGGCCGTAAAGTCCTAAAGTATTCTGAAACTGCTTCCTGTTACTCGCCTTTGCCCCCACCTCTGAACAGCCAGTGTCAACCCTGTTTGCACCAAACTTAAGAAATGAGAGTTTCCTTCAATATTGAGCCTCTTGGAGTCATCCTTTTTCTATAGTAATTCTAGATACTTCCAACCAAAATTAACTCTGAGTGGCGGTCCTGTGTTATTACTGGGCTTTTACTTTTGTTTCTTGTACCTGAGGCTTCCTTTCAAAGACCTCCTGACAGTGGTCCCTGCAGCCGGAGGGTTCTGGAACTTGATGTAACAAGGGGTAGCTTGTACCAGGAGAGTTAATTATGTTCCAGGCAATATGTTAAACCCTTTCAGAGCTCCTTAAATTTAATTCTTATAATAGAGCAATGATGCTGTAGGATATTTTGGCTGTTTTTCAGATGAAGTAATTGAAGCTAAGAAAGGATAAGACTCACAGGTAGGCGGTGAGGAGCTGGAGCTCTGCCCGGTGACCTGCCTGGGGCTGTGCCCCTCACCACTGTTGGAGATCTTCTCCTCAAATCACCGTCATCATTGGTACTTGAAAATATTGTGTGTGGCTCATGCCATAGCTCAGTGAGGAGGGCGCCTGCCACACACCGAGGCTGGCGGGTTCAAACCTGGCCTGGGCCTGCTAAACAACAATGACAACTCCAACCAAAAACTAGCCGGGCATTGTGGCGGGCACCTGTAGTCCCAGATACTTGGGAGGCTGAGAAATGAGAATCACTTAAGCCCAAGAGTTGGAGGTTGCTGTGAGCTGTGATGCCACAGCACTTTACTGAGGGTGACATAGTGACAATCTGTCTCAAAAAAGAAAGAAAATATTGTGTGAATTAGTGTGAACTTGCTCACACACGTCCTGTGCTGGCCTCCGTTCCTGGGGTGCTTCCCAAGAAGCTAATCCTGCAGAATCAGCCCACCAGGAGCAGAAGGAACTCCTGGCCAAAGGCCCACCTTTGATCCTGCTGCTGGCAACAAGGCTCCTGACCCCGGGACTGGTCACAAACTGGGCACTGTAGCTTTTAGCATACCCACAGTGCCAGGGAACTTCCAATCCACACTTGGGCTTTTATTGACTGTGCGCCTGCCGTGGCCGCACTTCTCTCTTTGAAGAAACCCTCTGTCCTGAGATCTGCGCGCCTTTCCATCCCACCTCTCTCTCTCCCTTCACTGGACACCGGCTGCTCGTGCTGAGGTAACCTGATCACTTCTGGGTCAAACCTGATTTCATCTAGCAGCTGGCTTCCTTATCCTCATCTACAACTTTGCTCTGGGCATCATGAAGACAGACGTGTCTGTTTTCTTTACTGTTTTATTTCCTTGGCACCAGTAAAAGCCCTAGGAACTAAGTTCTATGGAATGATCACGTCACACATTGTGGGGTGTGCAACTGTATGGGGAGCTTGGATGTCTGTGCTCTGGTGACACTGTCAGGCTGTCACCGAGGCCACCAGAGCAGCCTCCGCACCCAAGGCCTGTGCACCCACCTGTGGGAAAGGTCTGAGTTTAACACTGTGTCCCATTAAGCCCAGCCCTTGTCTTGACCAGGGGAATTGGGAGGACTGTCACATAAAGGAAGTAGCCTGTGGTACGTCTCCACGTAGAGGAGTCTAAGAACTGAGCAGAGGAGAAGCGTTTTCCTGATAGCTGGTGCACCCATCACTTTCGCATCTCGTGTCACGTGATGTTACTGCGAGGTCCTGATGTTCATTGACCTCGATGGACTGGAACTTGTAATCCCTCACCTGCGGGAGTGTTGGCATGTGCACACTGCCTCGTGGGATCTGTCCGACTGTTCAGAGCGCTGCTCCCAGATACGAGCAGAAGCCCCTGGCTGTGGGGTCACCCGGGCGTCCGTGCCGCATGCAGGACCAGAGTGAGGGTTTCAGGCTGTGTTGTCTGACTGCCCTTTCAGTGGGGGCAGGTTATAAAGCACTACAAAATCAATTTTAAAATAATCTTTCTGCAGTGTGACACCTCCTTCAATTTGCTGATGAAGCTGTTACCACAAACTGTTAGCAAATACTATTTCTTCAGTCATTTTAAACATAGGAAAATATACGTACCTGGTGGTAAATGATCCCTGTTTTCATTTTATTTTTCTAGGCAAGAAAATTGATCAGCGATTTTGCCATTATCTTGTCCATTCTCATCTTTTGTGTGATAGATGCCCTGGTAGGTGTGGACACTCCAAAACTACTTGTGCCCAGCGAGTTCAAGGTGAGTGAGGGTCTGCTCTCAGTCATTCCAGGAACCCTGGGGATTTCTTTCTTTATCCCTATTCTACCTTATTGTACCTTTTTCTGAGTTAGTTTTATGTAGTTATCCATCTCTTTTTTCCAAAATCAATTGTTTGTTAGGGTTATCCATATGTTTAGTCTAATTTCTTCACTAAAATTAAATACCAAGAGTAGGATCAAATGCAAGTTTCACACTGTATTAATTTTTCCTTAAGAATAACTGATTTAATAATATTGTAGACTCTGCACTGTATCTAAAGAATATAATATCTTTATAATATTTTTAAAATATCCAAAGTATTTTTATCCACCTTGACCCCTTGTGATGATCCCAGGAAGTATGGAATGTAGCTGTTGTCATCCTGAGTTTATAAAGTTGAGACTGAAGTTTATAAAAGTTAAGTAAAATGCTCAAGTTTACAGAATCAGTGGTGCAGTCTTTTCCTATCCCCTAGATCAATCCTCACTGTCTCCCCTGCTGAGAATCATATATACTTGAAAATACCAAGCTAGTTGCAGTTTGAGTTTGCTAACTGCTGGACGGGCAGGGCTCCCTCCACCCCAGCACACAGCGTGTCTGCCTTGTCTGTGCCGAGTCACCACTAGCACAGGTGAACTCTCATTCATCCACTCATTAATTCATTTAGGCCAATATTTACTGAATGTTTGCTTTGGATCAGGCTCCAGACTGGGGATTTAAAATGCATTGATAGAGAAGACACAGTTTTTCGCCTTATGAGTTCACAACCTGACAGTGGCCGTGAAATGTGGATAAATTCAGTGAGGAGTTTTAAGCAAAGTGAGACAGAAACAGCCTCAAAAGAAATGAGGCTTTCTTGATAGCAAATCTGGAGAAAATAATTGATATATGGTATTCTATTTTAGCTTTTTTGTTTTATTTAAAGTAAGGAAAAACATAGGAAATTTTCTTTTCCATAGTAGACATATGTGATTTGCTGATAGGAAAGAGATGGATAACTACAAAAATGATCATATTCCCCATTTTAAAAACATTTCTAAGTATGTAGTCAATAATTTTGCATCTTTTCTCATATGTAAAATAAAAGACCAGAATGTTTAATTTGACTGTAACATAAAAAAAAATTTGTAGCTTTTTACCTATCATATGGCATTGCCTTGTTTTCCAACAGCCCATCTTCTTTCTCTCCATTCTTTAAAGTTTTTCCTCAAAACCAGTATCATTTAGGAAGGCTTTGGTGAATAATCTCCATTTTCTAGCCTATAACTATTTCTACTGTGGATTTTTCAATATGTTGACTCTCCAAAAATGAGAATATGTTTTCTCCATTGATTTTTCACCAAATAGCAGATATTAACCTGACAATTTCCTGAAACACATTCTCTCTCTTTTGCAAGCCAACAAGTCCGAACCGAGGTTGGTTCGTGCCGCCGTTTGGGGGCAACCCTTGGTGGGTATACCTCGCTGCCGCCATCCCGGCCTTACTGGTCACCATTCTGATTTTCATGGACCAGCAGATCACAGCTGTGATTGTTAACAGGAAGGAACACAAACTCAAGGTAAATGTTCACAACAGTGGTTATCGTTGCCTTTTAGTTTCTTTTTAGCACTTGAAAACACTAATCTCTTCAAAACCAACAGAGCTTTATTAGAAGTTACTCCATAGCTAATGTTTCCTAAGACTTGGCAGAATCACAGGTCACATGGTGTTGACACTTTCCTTAACATATTACTTTAAGGAAGCTCATTTAAATCTGAAGATATTTATTTTAAGTCATATTTCTTTTCACCACCGAAGAAAAAATACAAACACAGTTTACTACTTAGCCATGGTCACCCTACATCTGATTTTAATGTGGTAACTGTCCTTAATAAAGACAAAGACTATCAAAGAATTAAGTATTGAATGCTGAGCACCTGTTCTCTGTTAAACCAACTAAGATTTAATCTCAAAGATGATTCGGATCGTGGTTTAAAATAGTGGTAAGAATTTATATTTTTCAACTTCAACTAGTTGTATCAGAATGTTATTGACTATGACGTATGGAGAAGAAAATGCTTTATTTTGTACACTTTAGGTTTTTAAAAATGTATTTATTAAGTTTGTCATGAGCCTAAAGGAAATGCATTAGTAGTATGGGATATCTTTCCAGAAAGCTGCCTAAAATATTCTTTCTTTATGTAATGTGTCTGCAGCTCTGGTTTATTTTTTAGGGTTTTTGTAAACACCATTTGGGGAAGAGAGGGGTGAATCGTAGCAGTAATGAGAGCTGTAGATCAGTGGGTGCCTACTATGAATCAGGCCAGATCCCGAGGCCTTTACGTTATGTATCAACTCATTAACCTTTTATAACCACCACCATATGAAGGGAGAATTAAAATGCATTAGAATCAGGAAAATAAGATTACTAAGAATAGTTTAGCAGAAAGAAAAACCCAAGAAATACAGAAAACTAGTTGCCTACAGAAAGCCACCAGGCAAGAGAGATGAAGAAGATTCTGATACATTGTCCAGACAGAGAGAACATGGAGAACTGACTACATAATAATAAGACCATGAGACAAGAAATAAATAAGTAAGAGCAAGCTTTGGCTCCAAGTGTGGCAGAGAGGAAGGTCATGGAATGGTTGCTACAATCACAAAGGAAGGTGTGCGGGTAGCTCTTCTGCCAGTCGGTGTGTTTCTATGGGGAAGGGCAGAGTGAAGCATTGCTAGATGTCAGCAGCAGACATTTCATGGAGACCTGAGAATAAGTGGCAGGCAGAGAAATAGACTTTCACAACAGCAAACACGTCCAGGGAACCGCTGACACTGAAAAGGAAAACACTGCTTTTCAGTTACGCTCCAAGAAAAGGTTGGGAATTCAGTTAGAAACTTACATAAGAAAAAATGCCTCTCCCTCCACCCCCAGCCACGAGTGGCTACTGTGCTGCTGCGAGATGCCCTGTTGCTGCTGTCAGTTGTTGAGCTTCTCATAGCGCCATTACTGGGTTATTTGCATTTATTACATGGCACCTGACGTCCAAGCATGAAAAAGCAGATGCCAGGCCTCTTAATGGTTACACCTGCAGGCAGCACCGCCTCTCTTGGTTTTTTGCCGCAGTTGGTTGGTCGGAGTGGTCGCTGGGACAGCCTCCGATGAGGGACAGGAAGGAATCCACCTTATGATGGTGGAAGGGCAAGTAACATTGGAGAACACTCTACAAGACAAGGAATAACTACAGCTATTACTGGAAAATAAAGTCTTCCGTATTTGTACTAACAAATCTGCCCTGGTCTAGGCCTTGGTGATGGCTCACTGTGCGCCGCCGAGTGTGTTCTTTGTTCCTCTGTGTTTCCTCTAAATGGCCGTTGGCTCTGGAAGCTGGTGAGGCAGGCTTGGCACTGTGTGTCCGCCTCCCTATCAGCTGTCCATCTCTCTGCAGATATGTGGCATTTGCAGAGGTGCGAGGCCAAGACAAGATGATGAGACACCAGGGCCACTTTACCCTGCATTTGCGGCTGAGGGCTCTCCAGGCCTCAGACAGAACGTGGACCCAGCCGTACCCTCAGTAGCGGGTCTGTGGTTAGACGTATCTGTGGAGACACATTTTTTTTTTCCGTTTCTGTTGGTATTTGGCAAGCCTGAGAGCTGCTCCTGTTTCCACTGCCTTTTATCAGAGGATATTTTTTAGTAAACGGCAAAAGATTTATATGATCTGAAGAGAAACCAGAGTATTATCAGAGGATTTTTTTTTTTAATTGGCCAATTGAGTGTGCCCTGTTTGGACTGTCCTCATTTTGTTCTGAGTATTGTTCCCCACCTGTACCCTCTCGCTCACGACCCTAGGATTGATTTTCCATCCCTAGAATTCAGACAGTGGTTCTGGTGAGGCCTCGTGCCTCTGGGGGCTGGTGCCAGGGGCCACTGCCCTGTGGATTGGCTCTTTCTTTTTACTGTCATTTTTTGTCTACATTTGTTCCTCCAACTTCCTGGCAGATAAGCCATGATCTCTAAAAGATATTTTTGTGTTTTGTTGAGCAATTTTATATATTTTATATTGGAAGAGCTTTGGTGTTGATTTAGTTTACTAACAGGCTGGAAATGGATATTAACTAATATATTTTTATTCTGAAAAATATTTGTTTATCAAATTCTTTTTTTTTTTAAATTAAATCATAGCTGTGTACATTACTGCAATCGTGGTGTACAATGTGCTGGCTTCACATACAGTCTGAAATATTTTCATCCAATTGTTCGCCATAACATTCGTGTTTATCAAATTCTTAATTTTTATCCATGATTGGCCAGATTTGCTGTGTATCTTTGGGGGGAAATGAATACTAATTTTTGTTCATTAAGTTTTCTTACTTAAGGTTCAGAGTTTAGAGTTTAGCAAGCTTAGGATTGATATTGCCCTATTCCCTGTAAAAAAAAGGTTAAAAAGTTAAAGCGTATTAGGATCCGCCTCAGAATAAGAATTGAGTATATAAAATAAGTTTTCATCACTTTCGGAATTTTCTGTTTGCAATCATTCTTTGACTAATGATGGTTGTACCATCAGTGGCACGCCTTTGTCAGAAGCCTAACCGTACTAGCTGACATTCCATCATGAATCAAAGGCTTTTCACTCTGGAAATTGTTTTGTCCACTTTTTTTTAGGAGAGGATGATTGTGGCATGTGAAAATTGGAGATTCTGTTTAAAATTGTAAAGGGCCTAAACTGCCGTGAATGGAGTCAGAGGAGAAAGCAGTGAGAGATGAAGGCGTCGTGACGTGAAACACAGCGTGTTTGGGTGGCGTCTGCTTTGGCGTCCTGTGCGCCTGCTCTGGCTGGGTGCGCCTCTCGGCTCCCTGAACAGCTCTTTGTTGATATGGGAACTCTTTTTTTTTTTTTATAATTTTATTGAATCATAATTCTGTACATTGGTGCAATCATAGGGCACGATTCATATACATTCAGAAATGTTTTGATCGTACTGTTACAGTTAGCCTTCATGGCATTTTCTTGATCACTATA
>CAUYON010099991.1:0-34135 GCA_963573935.1 Arctocebus calabarensis
GTGTGGTACATATTTGAAGGGTCAGGAGAAAACTTCTAAATACGGATCAAAAATGTTTTCACATAGTAAATGAGAAAATCTCATGAATGTTATGTCAATCAGGTTGATAAAAATATCTCAGATTGTATGTGAAGCCTGCACATTGTACCCCATGATTGAACTAATGTACACAGCTATGATTCAATAAAAAAAAAATGAAAAAAAAAAAACTGAGTCCCAAATGAGAAAAATTGACAAGAAGCATTGGTTCATTTAACAGTTAGTGAGATTCTGTTTTAAAAATGAGGCCTTATGCTGGTGGTAAGGAATCTGAGTTGAAGTCTCATAGTCTCTTCTCTAAAAAAGTTCAAACTCTTTCACTTCCTTTGTTAGGTAGACTCTCAAACTCATAGTCTCTTCTCTAAAAAAGTTCAAACTGAGGTAGGGTCTAGTGGCTCACACTTGGAATCCTAGCACTCTGAGAGGCTGAGGGAGGAGGATAGATTGAGGTCAGAAGTGTGAGACCTTGTCTCTACCCAAAATAGAAAAAATTAGGCAGGCATGGCGGCACACACCTGTAGTCCCAGCTACTCAGGAGGCTGAGGCAGAAGGATTGCTGGAGCCCAAGGAGCTGAAGGTTTATGTGAGTTGTGATGAAGCCACATCACTCTACTCAGGGCAACAGAGTCAGACTCTGCCTCAAAAAAATAAACAAGTAAGCAAACAAACAGACAGACAACCCTCCCCCCCCCGAAAAAAAAACAAGTTCAAAATCTATCAACAAGAAATGTTATGGTGCAACATTAGAGGTCTGACAGAATGCAATACTTGATCTGGGTCAATTCTTCCTTCTTTCTCTCCCCATTTCCCCTCCATCCTCCCTCTTTCCTTTCCTGTCACGCTTACTGCACGCCCACTGAGACAAATGCTCCATGAAGAAGGACGGTGCCTGGCACATAGAGGCTCTCGAATGGTACCTGCTGACAGAATCAAAAGACAGCCTCTGTCCTTGAGGAACTCTCTTCTGGAGATGTGCCATGTACACAGGGATAGTGTCGGAGGGGGCAGACTGTGTCCTGGGTGTAAAGGGGAATGCTTGGGAAATTTGAAGCAGGAGTAGAGCAAGAGAGTACATTTGAACTTCAGAGAGCTCATTCTGGAGCCTGTATGAAGGACACTTCTTAAGATAGATAAGACTAGTGGCAAAGACAACTGCCCTGGCCGGCCCTCACAATGCAGATAAAGGAGAACACAATGGGGAAATATTTAGAGTGAGTAGAGTGACAATGATTAGGGTTTGGTGACGGACTCAGCTGTGAAGAGTCTAGGGTGACTCCAGGTCTCTGGCTTGCCCTGACAGCTGGCCTGATGAACGCTGGCAAATTACCTGGAGACAGAGGGAATGGAGCAGTGCTGGGGAGAAGGTGCCAGCTCCATTGTAAACATTCTGAGTCTTAGCTGATGTGCTTGTGGCATACCCCAGCGAAGTGTCCAGAAAACAGCTCATTGAAACCAGAGAGGGATGAGGCCCCAAGTATGGGTGTGTGTGGCACCCGCTGATAACTGAGGCCACCAGACTCCATGAGGTAGCAAGTAGAAGCAACACACAGAGGAGAGAGCAGGAAAAGAAGTTGTGTACAAGGAAGAGAATGGTGCCTGGGGGACAACGGGGAGGCGGCTTCATGGAGAAGTGTTCAGGGGTTGCCAAGGCTGCAGAAAGGTCAAGGAAAATGCAGGTTGAAAACAGTCCACTGGGCTTGATTACTTGTAGGTTCTTCATGGATGATATCTGCCATGGGAGATTCTGTGAATGAAAAGCAGAAGAAGTTGTAAATAAAATTGGCCTGGATGAAAACTTTTATAGCTGAGGCCCTTCAGTGCTAGGTTTCCTATGTACTCAAAGAAAGCGTCATTTCAGTTCCTCTTTGGCTAGAAGAGGAGGAGTAAGTTCTTACACTGTCTTTTAAATAACAATGAGATGTAAAACTGAATATTTACCCTAAGTGACAAGGGCATGGATGGCACATTAAATCCATCACTCTACCTTGTCTCTCATGGGCCGGAACCACATATCCCTTTAATCCCTGCAAGTCAGCGGGATGCAGGGATGTGGTTGCTCATCTTTCTGACTTCAACCTTTAGCCTGGTATCTGGCACATAATATATGCTCAATAAATTTTGAGGAGCAAGTATAGGCTTTGAGTTCATAAACTTTGACAGGTCACAAGAAAAAAGTCATGCTCTAGTGAAAAGAGGTTATGATACCCCTCTTGTCAAAGAGGCATGAATTATAGTCCACCATTTTGTAATTCCATTGCTTTAACTAGCAGTTTTTCTTTTTTAGCTATGACACTAGGTTAGTTACATATGTAAGAGAAGAAAAACATTTAAAAACAATTATTTTTTTCAAATAACTTGGAATTATAAATCCCTTACCTCTTCATTTAAAAGAAACTTGTTTTTTGTTTTAAAGATGGTCAAAAAAAAAAAAAAAAGTAGCCAAAAAGCTAATACTGGTATTAGGAAAGAAAGGTGTTTCTTCTAAATGGCTAACGTGACCTGGGAATCCTTGCCTTGCATGAATTCAATATTCCCGGTGTGTGCTGTGTTTTAGGTGACACAGTAATGCAGTGATATGGTATACCCCAGTGATATATCAGTGTGACTTGGGACAGGTGAACAGCCTGTTATTCCACTTTTTTTAAATTGTCATATTCACTTGCTTCATGCATCTTCCTTTCTTCATGCTAATCTTCTCAAATGGAATGAAGTTTTATTTCAGAATCACAGACTGAGGCAGATCTGACAAGATCCACGGAGGCCAGCTGGCCTCAGCCTAGTGGGCTTAGAAAGGAAGAAGCCCCAGGGTGCTGACTGTGGCCTCCTCCCTGGCCCTGCTGGCTCCTTGGGCCAGTTTGAGGGGCTGGGAGGAAGTGTCACTGTATCACTCCTCACCCCACAACCTTCCATTGTGTGACACTAATTACTTCCTCTGTTTCTTTCCCTCCTTCCCTGTGAGGAGTAAACTCAGACATCCAGCAATAGGATGTTACATCAAGTAACTGTCCTCTCTAATCAGTAAAATTTTTGGTTGGTGCCCAACCAAACAACATTGTGGCATTCTAAACGGTGTTGTACTCACAGATTAGCATCATTTCAGTCATTCAGATATATTCATCACTGTAAATGCAGTTTTCTTTTTATTCTTCATGGTTATAGAGAATGGAGATTTCTGGTTTCTACTTAAGTTTGTGCCCTTCTAGAAAAAAAAATTCTTCTTTTTTGAGTGTATTTCTTATTTGTTTCAAATACACTTAATATCTGTTAAAAATGTAGTGTTTAATAATAACACTTTAGATTAAGATTGAGGAGCACAGGAAAATCTCAGTATTTTATATTAAAGATTAAACCGACTACATGTCCAGAGGAAAATATTTAAGGTTCATGATGATTTATAAAGTAAAAAAATACAAAAAGCAGTTCTCAGGATACTGACTCTTCCCCACCCACTGCTCCTTCTTTGACAAAATACTGAATTTACTTTAGTACTTTACACAAAACACTTTAGTCTCATCTTTTTCAGTAAGTTGCTACTGCTCTTGGTATGGTCCCACTGATTAAATGAAATGCAAATATCCTGGAAAAATAGCTTTCTTTCAATAGCATGAGAGTTAATTTTTGTTTGTGAGAAGCATAAGAAAGATTGTCCAAAGTCACTTCGCGTTGGCAGGACGTGGGACTGCTGCGCACTGCCTATGTGGCCAGGACCCGCTCTGACTCTCGGTTTTACGTGGCTCTCTCGATGTGCTCATCTGTGAAAGGGAGGAGAAGAGTTTTGGAATATTGTGAGGAATAAAAGAGGGAAAGTGTCTGACAAATAACAACTGCCCAATAAATAGCACCTACAATCATTCTTCTATTACCCAGTTTTATATCACTGATATTATTTTAGAGAAAAAAGAGAACAGAGTGGTGGTGCCCTACATCGTGATTATTTTTCTAGATCCTGATTTCTTTCCTGACTGATCCAAGACCACCCACTAGAAGCTGGGAGGATGAAACACAGTGGACTCTCCCTGCTCTGTGGTCCTGTGGGAGCTCCACTTAGATCCACCCAAGATCATTTAGTTCTCAGACGCATCAGAAACGTGTTACCAGCCTGAGGCCTCAGACCTGTAGGACAAGAGTCACAGATAACTGCTAGCCATGCAGCAGTCTTTCTCCTGGAAGACGTGGGCTGGCACATGGCTGCTGACTTGTCTTCTGGAAACACAGTCCTCCACCAACAAATATTCTGCCCCCGTATGTTTTTGGATTGCATTTAAAGGTTTACCTACATCTTTTAGGGAAAGCAAACATTTCTCAATCCTTTGAAAAAAATAAAACCACTGTATCACATTATAAGGGGGAACTATTTTCCTTTCCCCTTTCATTAGTCCCCCCAATACAACAACAAATAATGAAAGGAAAACAAACGGAGCCATTCCATTCTGTGGAGGAGCATCCCAGAAGCTACAGGGGACAGCTGCAGTGTGTCTGGTGTCCCAATTCTTTCCTTTCTCATCACTTTATTACTTATTGGACCAAGAATGTAGACAATTCCAGCTATGGTTGTTTCGCATTTTGTTTCTTGACTTAAATTCTGTGTTGTGCTTGTTGGCTCCCCACACGGATCCCTGGATGGGACAGGGTCACGTCAGTGTCTCCCACTGAGCCTCTTAAGCAGGTGGCTCTTAGTCCTCTCCCAGGCCCTGCCATTCCCCTGAGGCCCTTGGCAGGTAGAAGGGTCCCACATGCCTTTGTAATTCTGTATCAAAGTCCTTAAACTCCAGTGTCTCTTTCAAGCATTTCTCACTGGGGGTTTGATGCCTAATGCTGACCATTCACACACCTTCACTGTCTGCCTCTAACAAGGTGACCTGGGTTCCACCAGGACAGGACAGCCAGGGGATGAAAGAAAAATAGATCTGGTGGTTCCTGAGAGAATTTCTGATTCATTTCTGAAAACATAGTTTGGAACTTATAGAAAAAACTCTTACAAGGGATGATCTTCCATTATAACATGACTTTGTGCTACAATTCTTTACAATGCAGTACAATAACTAATATTTCTCCAAATCTTCTTCAAACCATCACTTATTTTTTTAACAAGTCTTTATGACTCTTGAATTTTCTAATATGTACTAAATTTACATAAAAGAATATTAATTACCAAGATGACACTTGATAATTTAGGTTTATAAAGCATTGTCAGTATTCTGTTTATATAGAGATGTGAATCAGTAGTATAATTGTAATATTATACTTTTTAATAAAATTTTAAAAATATTGCTCATCACTCTTGACATGTGGGGAACCTAACAACATAACTGTATGTGGATGCCTTCATTAAATATACAATCACTGTAGAATTCTGTGTCTGGACAAATGATCCACTTTTCCTTCTAAAAGAATTGTGAATTCCTTGAAATTTTGATAAATGCTACACTCATTTCCTTGCTAGAAACTGTGGCTAATGCAGATGAGATTTCTACATGGCAGCACCGTTGGTCAGGCTACAGTACCCCAGGCTGGGGTCAATGGTATATTGTCATGACAGACTGCCAGCCACTCACCCTGCTCACAGAACACGGCCTGCCACCATTGCGGGTTACATAGTTTCAAGTCATCCAAAAACACTAACCAAGGAAATGCTGCTTATTAAAGTTATCTAGGGTTCTCACTCAAATTAGTTCTACATTTTATGCAGATGGGAAATCTGAGACTCTCCGGAAGAGAATTTTTTAAAAAGTAAACTATAGTTCTCAAACTTCATTAGTTATCAGAATTTCTTGGGATGTGTGCTAAAAATGCACATTCTGTGACTGCAACTCAGGGTTTCTGAAATAGCAGGGCTCAGATGGCACCCAGAAATTTGCTTTCACAAGAACGCTGGGTGATCCTGACATCATCAGTTTACTTTGAGAAATGCTTTATAGTCGTGTTGGTCCTTAAAGCCTGGCTAAGAACTCACACACCCAGAAGCTGCGTCCTGAGCAAGATGGAAATGGCAAAATGCTGAGGCTGTAGAATGTCGCTTTTGAGTTTAGTTTGTCTTGTTTTCCTTTCATTTTCTCCCTTCCCAGGCCTCACTGCTGAGTCTCCATGGAGTTGCATCACCCCGCTCTGCATGAGTCTGCTTCCCGCCTTGTTCCTGCCCTCCCTCTCACATTAAGCTTCGGTATTCTGAGTGTAATGTTTGAAACGGCAATTGACCTCTGATGAACTGTGTGTGGTGAGGGTGCCAGCATTTAAAGTGGGTGGTTCTAGGCACATGTTCCTTTTAACACAGGGCTTTAAAAAGTGTGGGGTGTTCACCACAAGGGAGAAATCTCAAATACTAAACTTCCAGATGCCCTCAATTCTTGGCAGTCTCCCTTGTAAAATCAACTTTTGTTCCTAAAAATGCACGGGATTTCCTTTGTGGACTTGTGTAGAAGTTGAAGAGGACAGACTGGACCACAAAAGGCATCAAGAGTGCCAAATTTTTGTATTCCAATTTTGCTGGTTGGGTGGATAGGATCAACCTGGAAAATAACTGCCTAACATCGCCCACATTCACTTGACCTTAATATGATACTAATCTGAATCATAAAGGCAGCATGAGAGTTTGCAGTGGGAAAGATCTCTTTCCAAAGGAAGGTTGTTCAACCCACCAAGGATCAACATCAGCAACAGCCAGAGGAATTTGGAATCAGCTCACTCATGCTCTTTTCCCAGAGACCCTGTGGCAATCCTCCCAGACGCCAAAGACGTGTACGGTAAGGACCTGGCAAGAGGCAGAGGCTGCACAGCTGGTCATGGGAAGGGCCAGGAAGAACCTGGACTGATTGGGAGAAACAGCTTTGGGGCCTGAGTCTGACCCTACTACTCCTTAGCTGTGTGACCTTGTACAAGTTATAAAAACTGTGTAGTCTCAGTTGTCTACCTGTAAAATGGGAAAGCACCCTATTATTTACATATTTGGTAAGACATTAAAAAGCAGAGCTTGATGTTGGCATATATCTGTTGGGGTAGGAATAGAAATTGTGGGGGAAATTCTTCTACGTATATTTCAAAGCACAGAGCATCTATACCTTTCTGATTTCATGGAGTAGAAGCCAAATTAAGATGTCTGTCTTTAACTAGCATTTAAAATATTAAGGATGTTACATCATCAATTTCTGCAAGAAGTTCTTAGTGTCTGTCTCTATTAGTTAATTTTTTATTTTATAAAATTTAATTGATAAACTAAACAAACCCTCAACTTCAATCCAAAACTGTAAACTAGCATTGCAAAGCATCACACTAAAGTCTAATTTTAAAATTCATGGTTGGTTCATCTTGGGGAAAAATGCTATGTTCTTACAACCTCTTAAACTTAGAACAAGATAAAATGATGCATATTCACCATTCATGAAAGATCAGTGTTACCACTTTATGTAAAAAAAAATTATTTTTTCCAGCTTTGTTAAGGTATAGCCCACAAGTAACTTGGTATAAGTTTAAGGAATATAACGTGATGATTTGATGTATGGATATAATGTGAAATGTCTAGCACGATCAAGTCAGTTAACATCCACCACCTTGCAGATTTACCTTTGTGGTGTGTGTGGGGAGAATATTCAAGATCTACTGTGTAAGCACAGTTCAAGTACAGTATTGTTAGCTACAGTCGCAGTGTTGTACATTAAATCCCCAGAACTTATTTGTCTTAATAACTTATTTGTCTTAGTAACATTGTGCTTTGGACCAGGAACTCCATTTCTACCACCCCCGCAGCCCTCAGCAGCACCCATACCTCTCTGTTTCTGTGTATTTGACCTTTTCAGGCTCCACAACAAGTGGGATCTGCAGGGTTGCACCTTTGTAGCCTCCACATACAAGCGGGATTGCGCTGAGTTTGACCTCTGCGGCCTCCACATACAAGCGGGATTGCACTGTTTGACCTCTGCACCCTCCACATACAAGCGGGATTGCACTGTTTGACCTCTGCACCCTCCACATACAAGCGGGATTGCGCTGAGTTTGACCTCTGCAGCCTCCACATACAAGCGGGATTGCGCTGAGTTTGACCTCTGCAGCCTCCACATACAAGCGGGATTGCACTGTTTGACCTCTGCACCCTCCACATACAAGCGGGATTGCACTGTTTGACCTCTGCAGCCTCCACATACAAGCGGGATTGCACTGAGTTTGACCTCTGCAGCCTCCACATACAAGCGGGATTGCACTGTTTGACCTCTGCACCCTCCACATACAAGCGGGATCATGCAGTGTTTGTCTTTCTCTCTCTGACTTACTTCACTTAGCATGATGCTCTCTAGTTCCATCCTTGTTGCAAATGACATGATTTCCTTTTTGTCAAAAGTTGAGTAATATTTCATTGTGCATGCACACACACACTACGTTTTCTTTACCCATTTACTTGTTGGCTGACACTTGTTTGCATGTCTTGTCTATTGTGGATAACACTGCACTGCATGTGGGGGTGCTGATATCTTTTTGAAATATGTTCCTATTTCCTTTAGATACATACCCAGAAATAGAATTCCTTGTATGGTAGCTCTATTTTTAAGTTTTTGAGGAACCACCATACTGGTCTTAATAATGGCTCTACCAGTTTATATTTAAAAGGTATGAAGTGAGATTTTATTGTGATTTTGATTCGCATTTTCCTGATGATCAGTAAGGTTGAACACCTTTTTATATGCCTGTTGACCACATGAATGTTTTCTATGGGAAATTTTCTATTCAAGTTCTTTGCCCATCTTAAATCAATATATATATATATTTGCTATTAAGTTGTAGGAGTTCTGTATATATTTTAGACATTAATTCCTTGTCAGGTATATGATTTGCAAATATTTTTCCCATTTCTTAGGCTACTTTTTCATTTCTGTTTGTTTTCTTCATCATGCAGAAGCATTTCCATTTGATGTAAACTTATTGTTTAATTAGCTGTTGTAGCATATGCTTTTGGTGTCATATCCCAGATATCATTGTCAACACATATGTTTAAGAATTATTATGCTTTCTTCTGATAGCTTTAATGCTTTAGATCTTAAATTTAAGTTTTTAATCCATTTTAAGTTAATTTTTGTGAGTGGTGTAAAATTAGGGTTGCATGGAGATATTCAGTTTTCCCAACACCATTTATTGAAGAGACTATTCTTTCCTCAGTATGTATTTCTGATACCCTTGTCAAATTTATTCACCATATATGTAAGGGTTTGTTTCTGGGTTTTCTGTTCTGTTCTTTTGGTCTATTGCCTATTTTTATGCCAGCACTGTTTTTCTTATTATAGCTATGTAATATAGTTTGAAATCAGGAAATGTGATGTCTGTAGGATTGTTCTTACTCAAGATTACTGTGGCTATTCCTGGTCTTTGTGAATCCATACACAAATTTTGAAGTCGTGTTTTCTATTTCTGTGAAAAATGCCATTGGAATTGATAGGAATTGCATTGAGGGTACAGATTGCTTTGGGTAGAATGGACATTTTAATAATACTAATTCTTTGGATCTATGAATATGGGATAATTTCTATTATTTATGTCTTCAGTTTCTTTCACCAATATTTTATAGGTTTTAGTGTACAGACCTTTTACATCCTTCGTTATTTATTTTTTCTTTTTGATGCAATTGTAAATGGGATTGTTTTCTTACTTTCTTTTTCAGATTCTTGTTAGCGTTTAGGAGCACAACTGATTTTTGTATGTTGACTGTGTATCCTGCAACTTTATTCAATTTAGTTATTAGTTCTATCATTTTTGGGGGGTGGAGTCATTATATATTTTTATTATATACATATATGATAGTGTCCTCTACACAGAGAGTCAATTTTAGTCCTTGCTTTTTCCTTTTTTATGTTTAATTGCTTTGCCTAGCTCTTCGGTACTAGTCAAAGTGGTGAAAAGAAGTGGTGAGAGTGACCACCTTACCTTGTTTCTATGAATAATTGTAAAAATTGAGACAATAATTGGCTAGTGCTACCAACAGCTATACCTTCAGTTGTAACATCAACATATTTCCGTTCATTCATTTGGAAGCAATTATTGACCTATTAGGTGCCAGACCCTGGATAGCATGGGCATACAGGATACGGAGGTGAATAACAGAGACAGGTTAAGTATCCACATATCCTCCATTTTAGCACTCATAATGCAATGAGGACCTTCTCCCCTCTGCTGAAACTTATTTTTATGTATCCATTCTGGATGAGTCTTGCAGAAAGCTTGACAAACACAGATGGGGATGTACAGAGCAGGGCCCAGCTCAGGCACAGGTATAGGGCTTGAAGTGTCAAGTATACTCTTCAAGTGGGTCCACACATGGATGGGAATTTTGCATACAAAACAGAAAAGGCAACTGCATATCCCAGGCCACTGGTCCCTGAAATCCCTGGAAATGAGTAGAAGCAATACGGGTCTAGGAGTGCAGATTCTAAGGCTACTGCAAAGTGAAGTAGACTCCCCATAATGCTCCAAATCACAAAGGTAAAAATAGCTTACCACTGAAAATAAAGCAGAAGCAAATCGTTAACTTTCTGAACAAGGTATTCAAAAGCTTTTTAGCGACATGAAGAGAAAAGGTGTTCATCTGTCCCACTGGGAAGTGTAGGAGAGAGGGGTCACAGCTCTCTCTTTAGGTCCTTGTATTTTCATCTCCAGTACACAATGGAAGAACAACATAACAACTGGGGCAAAATTGAAATCACTTAAACAAACATCTACTATTAATTTATTTCTTATGTGTAAAAATTCAGTCTGGGTAAGGAAAATGAAGAAGAGCAAACAGACTCCCTACTCAAAGACCTTGTCATTCAGGGTGGCACTGACATCCCCAGGGATGCAGACACCCCCAGAGCTGCAGCATCTCAGGCCTCCTCAGCTCTGCCACGTCAGAGTCAGCACCTCAACCAAATCTCCATACACAACCTCGGCCATGAAATAAGGTCCTTTTGTAGCATGGCATTACCTGGCTCTTTACTTTTGAAATGCAAGATATCATGGACTTTTTATCTTTTATTAGAGGGAGAGGCAACAGTGAGATGGGAAGGAAACCTCTGGGTAGGAATTCAAGACTTAAAAGTACATTCTTAAAAGCAGAGGAGCTTGTAGGCCATTCCTTCAAAATGAAATTCAGGAGTACTGGCTCTGCCCTCCCCAAATAAAGTAATAATCACAGGAATCTGTAGAAAATGTTTAGAGCAGGAATCAGATAAATATTATTCATTTAAAATGTAATTAGTGTAATCCATCATAGTAAGGCATTGATTAAACTTAATTCCATTCTAATAAGAAATCATATCTTCTGTGTTCCATTCTGAACTATTTGTAATTGGACTCCCAAGCCCACCCTACTTGACATCTGTGTACTTACCAGGTATATCTGGGTCCCTTGTTTGTGAGTCCAGTGTAGAAGTACACCAGCTGGACAACCTGTGAAGAGTAAGCAGAAAATAACAACCACCATAAAAGGTGCCTCTGAGAAGAGTTCAAGCCTGTCTCAGAATCCTGACTTTATCTGAACTAGAATGAACAGCAAATGGCTAAATGGAGTTATTACTCTGATTTCTTCCTCATCTGCAGAAGCAGCTGTGATGGCAATGAGGAAAGCAAGCCATTAGCGTCACAAAGACATGATTCATGCCAGCTCTCTTTTGATTCTCTGCATTTCCTTTGCCATCACCATCATAACCTCTGCTACTGTAAGGTAGCACCAGAGTAAAAGCTTGGCTTTATAACCCTTGCCATATGTTTTATTTTGATGAATTGTTTATTATTCATCTTTGTCACAATTTCTAATATTGTAGATGGGAGGAACTAGAATGGAAACTTGTCACAGAACCCTTAAAACCCTTCCAGTGGCAGCATTATCTTTTGCTGTTTTCTTTCCTGTGAGATTCTGCATCTTCAGCCTGCTGGCAGAACACAGACACATGACCCTGTCAGATGACACAGATGCTTGCTAGAATGTGTGCATGTGGCATTTATTATGCTGGGCCCAGTACTATGAGCAGCCCTTCAGAATGTAGTTTTCTTTTATGGTCTCCGTGGAAAGAGAAAGGCCTAAAGTGCAGAATGAAAATAGTTAAACAGAAGAGGGAATGGTGTCACTAGAACTCAGCAATAGAGAATGAAAAGAAAAAAAAAATATCTAGGTCCTTTGACTCAGCTACAATTCTCACAGAGGAGACCTGTGTGGCCACTGAAACCGGAAACTGCTTATTTCCAGCCTGTATAACTCACTTGATTTGGGTAAGGACTGTTTCGAGGTTGAAGGAACTTTGTGGAGAGATGTCCTAAAATAAAGATATAGAAGAGGACAGGCCTAAAAATAGTACAATTCAGGTTTCTGTCAGAGGGATAAACATGGCTATATGTTCCTAATCAATAAATTTAAGAGAAAGATTGGCATTTTCACATTCTGTGCTGTGCTTCCATAGCTCTGGGTCTAGCATACTTACAGTTTTGAGATGTGGCTTTTCATCTCCTAGGCATGTTTTATTGTGAATGTTGGACTTAGACAATTTGACAGAGGGAAGCACATGTGCATGCCCTCATTTGCACACACATGTGCACACAGATGCACACACAATGTTCCTGTGTAGCTGGGCCTAAAATTTCAGACTCAGCACAGAATACCATAAACTTTCATCTGTTGTCAAAAGAGGTTTTGGCTTAATTCTGCAGGTTTTGGCTTAATTCTGTCTAAGAGTTTCCCAGGGAGCCTATAAGGCCAAGCATATCCACAGTGCAGGGGGACCCGATGGTTACCCAGAGCAGCAAGGCTGAGGGCTGGGCCTGGGCGCGGTCAGCCCGCAGAGAGACGAAGCAAGGTGGAAGCAGAGATGAGGCACGCCTCTTTGCCTCCTTCACTCCAAGGAGACAGCTGGCATTATCAGATTGCTGGATTCCTGCTTTCCTTAACTACTTTGGCATAAACTGTTTCTTTCCTTTCAAAAGTCAAAGAATGCTACAGAATTCCAGTTGCCTGTTATTTCTGTTGTAGCTGCCAGCTTAAATTTTGCATTGTTTACACAAAACTTTGAAAAAGACCTTTCATGGAGCATGCAGAATAGGGAAGCCACCCAGAAGCTGGTACCTGGGCCCTGGAAGTGGTGGCCCGTGGAGCACACACAAATCCTCCATGGGACCCCAGCACCACGCCCCGGGAGTGAAGGCCATTTTCCCCCAAGAGGTACAGCCTTCCTCTTTTCTTTCTTCCATTTCTTTTTTAAAATTTTATTCAGATAGAGAGGAGAAGATAATTTAAAAAGAGAGAGAGGAGGGGCGGAGGCAAGATGGCCAACTGGAGCCAGCTTTCCACAGAGGCACCCATCCAGAAGAAGAGTTAAAGGACAGAAGTTTAGCAAGAAAGCTGATGGTTCAGATCTGAGCCAAGAGAGAAGGTTGAAGAATGCACATCAACCCTGCTGAGGCAAGCTTCAACCCCGAGGATACAAACAAAAGGTACAAAATCCATCACCAAGCAGATAAGAGTCCCCCCCCAATGAGAACAGGTTGCAGTATATTTCATACAAACAAATGAGCAGAGTTCAAATATCCTCCCATTTTATCCCATGGGAGAGACCCTCTAAAAACCAGACCTCCTTTCTCTACTAGGGTGCCATGGCACTCTCCTGCCAGGCATAAAACTGTATATATTCCCTACCTGCAATTTTGATATCCCAGCACTCTCCACCACTCCTACCCCGAGGTCTGGAGGCCTGTCCCCCATGGAGTCCAGACTCTTGGGCATTTTCTTGAGGGGTGTGAATGGGGCATGGGCTGTTGCTGATCTGTGCTGATTCTCCAGCACAGGAGAAAAGAGAGGATGGTCAACTGTGAGGGAACCATACAGGAGAGATGGTGCCCCAAGGCACAGCAGCAGCCACAGTGGTGGCAACAATAGGGCTCACATCCCTGGGGATATTTTGAAAGGACACTTCCAGTCTCTCTGGGCAACCAGAGGAAGCTGGGCATCTTCTCTGGTGGCAGGCACTGGCAGAACAGATTGGGGTGGAAAAGCAGACCCCATGAGTAAAGGGTATGCCTGAAGCAGTACTGATCTGGGCAGAGAGCAGGGACTAGAATACACATGCAGAGAGACAGCAGACTTCTAGGGCAGGGCTGACCCAGAGGACTGCTTTACTGAGCCTCAGATGCACATGGCCATTAGGGGATCATAGCTGAGACAAAGGAGGGCAGGCAGAGGCTGGAACTGACAGCTAAGCATGACTTCTGACCACATCTGCCCTGACACAAACTGCAGTGGCACAGTCTGGGCAATGGCACAGACTGTGTTGAGTTGCTCAAACAGCATCTGAACCACACAGGAATACAGCCAAGACAGAAAAAAATTCTGCAAACTTGTTCTGTTCTGTCAGCAACACCAAACAGGTGCAGGACTGGAACTGAGTGAACCACCCCAGCCCCCAGTAGACACTTGAGGTTGTCAGGCCTCACCTCCCCCTGCCAGATATTGGCAGAGAGTGGTGGCCTGGCTGAGGAGACATAGATCTCCCCGTGATTCAGGCAGGAGCAAACCCCTGGAGCATCTGCTCATTGGAGGGAACTGGATCACAGCCCTGTGGAGTTACCAGTGACTAGGTGTGACAGAGGTGAAAGGTGGGGAAGGAGGCATCAAACTTCCCAGACTAATTTATTTTAGTGGGTCCTTCTGAACTCATGGAGCAAGGGACCAAGTCATACTTTAGCTGCCAGCAGATCCCTTATATCTAGTTGCTGGAGACCTTTTAAACTCTCCCACCTGAGACTGGTGCTGACAGGGACAATTGATTTGGACCTCTTAAACTGGGCCAATCATGCAAGGACTATCCAAAGGGGTACCCTGGGTGTGTGGTTGTGGGAAGGTTTGATTTTCCTTTTCTGATTGTTGCCTGTGTGTGTGTGACTTAATTAATTGTTGGTATTTCACCACAGCTGAGTCTTCAACTTGGAGTAACTGATTCACTAGGGTAAGACAGAGATCAGCTGAAAATAATACAGAACCACTCAGCCCCACCATACCAAGAAGGTCCCCAGTTTCTCAGGCCATAGAACTGTATGGGTCCTTGGCAAAGCTCTAGGGGAAAAAGTACAGACACCAGTCTCAGATTTGGGGCAAAGGACTGGCCAATCACTATTCCTGAAGCCCCCAACCTAACTTCTCCTTATTTGCTTATCTAGCCAAATGGTGTAAAATAATCATGGGGTGGAATCAGCAGAAAAACTCTGATAACATGAATAACCCAGAGTAGATCAACCCCCACAAGGAACAATTTGGTGGACACAACTGAAGATCCCATTCATAAACAGATGGCTGAGATATCAGAAACCAAATTCAAAATTTGGATTACTAATAAGATCAATACAATAGATGTACAGTTGGAATTAGAAATTCAGGGAGCGGCTCGGCGCCTGTGGCTCAGCGGGCTAGGGCGCCAGCCATGTACACCTGAGTTGGCGGGTTCGAATCCAGCCCGGGCCTGCCAAACAACAATGACGGCTGCAACAAAAAAAAAATGGCCAGGCGTTGTGGCGGGTGCCTGTAGTCCCAGCTACTTGGGAGGCGGAGGCAAGAGACTCGCTTGAGCCTAGGAATTGGAGGTTGCTGTGAGCTGTGATGCCACAGCACTCTACACAGGGTGACAGCTTGAGGCTCTGTCTCAAAAAAAAAAAAAAAAGAAATTCAGGGAGCATTTCAAAAGTTGTCTTAAGAATTCAATGAATTCAAAGACGAAATCACCAAATATTTTGACACATTGAGACAAGAATTTTCAGCCCTCAAAGATCTGAGAAATACAGTAGAATCTCTCAACAACAGAATGGAGCAGGCAGAAGAAAGGATTTCTGACATTGAAGACAAACCTTTCAAATGCTCCCAAACTCTCAAAAAGGAAGAGAAATGGAGAGCAAAAATGGATCATTCTCTCAGAGAGCACTGGGATAATTTGAGGAAGACCAATATTTGCCTTACAGGGATCCCTGAAGGTGATGAAATGGCTTTGCAAGGCACAGAGGCTCTTCTACATGAGATTATAAAAGAGAACTTTCTAGACATGCCAGGAGATTCTGAAATTCAGACAGCAGACAGTTTCATAACCCAGCATGACTCAGCCCAAATAAGACATCCCCCAGGGACATCATAATTAACTTCACTAAAGTTAATATGAAGGAGAAAATTCTGAAAGCAGCCAGACATAAGAAAACCATAACCTACAAGGGGAAGAATGTTAGAATCACTACAGATCTCTCTGCTGAAACCTTTCTAACTAGAATAGGATGGTCATTGACTTTTAATCTTCTAAAACAAAGTAACTTTCAACCCAGGATCCTGTATCCAGCTAAACTGAGTTTCATTTATGATGGAGAAATTAAATACTTTAATGACATTCATATGTTAAAGAAATTTGCCATAACTAAACTGGCTGTTCAGGATATTCACAGAGCCATCCTCCATAATGACCAGTGCAATCCTCCATCACAAAAGTAAACACACTCAGAAACTTTTGACCAAATTGCAACTTCCACAGTAGAGAAAGGATTAAAAATGTCCACTAGACTTTTGAAAGCCTTGATACCCAAAATTCTACCAGGCTTATCGATATTGTCAATTAATGTGAATGGCTTAAATTGTCCTCTAAGAAGGCACAGGTTGGCTGACTGGATACAAAAACTCAGGTCAAATATCTGTTGAATACAAGAATCCCATCTTACCTTAGAAGATAAATATAGACTCAGGTTGAAGGGATGGTCATCTTTATTCCAGGCAAATAGAAAGCAGAAAAAAGCAGGTGTTGCAATTTTATTTGCAGATAAAATAGGCTTTAAGACAACAGAAGTAAGGAAGGATAAGGGTGGACACTTCATAGTTGTTAAGGGTAATACTCAATATGATGAGATTTCAATTATTAATATTTATGCACCACCCAACCAGAATGCACCTCAATTTATAAGAGAAATTCTAGCAGACACAACTAACTTAATGTCCTCCAGGTCCATAGTAGTCAGAGATTTTAACACTCTTTTAGCAGTGTGGGTTAGATCCTCCAGTAAGAAGCTAAGTGGAGGGGGAGGGGCAAGATGGCTGAGTAGAAGCAGCTCCCGAGAGAGGCTCCTGACCAAGGAGAAGGATAATGTCCAGAAAATGCCCAATTGAGCTGAAGACAGGGAGCCCAGCTGAGAGAGAAGTGATAGCTGCAGATCACCTCTGCTAAGGCAAGTTGCGACTCCAAGAAAGCAAGCTTCAGGTACAAAATTCATCTGAAAGAAAAAGTATCCATCCCCTCCCCCAGGAAAGCTATGGTCTTTTTTGCTTTCTGTTTCCTTTCTTTTTTTCTCTTCGTCCACTCCTGCGGGCTTTCTACAGACGAACAGCGAACTGTGGACCTCTTGTCCCACCCAATGGGAGAGTGCTGTGGGAAGTGGGGATTACTCTTCCTCTGTGACACTGAACACTCTCTTGCTAGGCAGAAAATTTGAACTAAAGTTTTCCCAACAATTCTGAATTTCCAGTAGGCCCTTCCTTCCTTATCTGACGAACCAGAAGCCTAACCCCTGCTGAGACTGTGGGAGGAGGTTCTCGAGCATCACCTCCACTCTCTGTCTGCTAGACCAAGTGCCTCACCTGGCAAAGGATTCCAGAGGCCGCACCGAGCCTCCCTCTTCCCAATGGCCAGCTGCAGCCAGGAACCATAGTGTATGACCCCACCGCAGAATGCGTAGCCTCGGGACCCAGGCCCGCCCCACTCCAGGGGCTGCAGTGGGAGGGAGTGACACTGCTGCCACTGTGGGCCATGCAGCCTCAAAGCCCAGGCCCGTCCCACTTCAGGGGCTGCAGCAGGCAGGAGTAACCCCATTGTGGGCTGTACAGCCTCGCCAAACTCCAGGGGCTGCGGCATGTGGGAGCAATCCTGCCACAGGCCACACAGCCTCAAGATCTAGGTCCACCCTACTCCAGAGGCTGCAGTGGGCTGGAGCGACTGGTGCAGGCCATGCTGCCTCGGGACCCAGGCCCACCTCCTGCCCGTGACACCGGTTGATGTGAGAGACCCTGTGGGAGTCATGTCTCCTTGATGCTCAGGCCCGCCCCACCCCAGAGATGCTGGTGGGCATGAGCAACCCCCCACAGGCCTTGCTTTCTTGGCACCCTGTCAGCAATGCCGGTGGCCATGAGAGACCCAATCGTGGGTTGCGCTGCCTTAGTACCTAGGTCTGCCCCATTCTAGGGACTACGGCAGGCATCACCCCTGCACAGGCTGTGTTACCTCAGCACCAAGGCCCACCCAACTTCAGGGCTTGCAGCAGGGTTGAGCGACCCTGCCAGGGGCTGTACTGCCTCAGCACCCAGGCCTGCCTCCTGCCAGGGTCTCCGGTGGGAGTGAGTGATCCCACTGTGGACTGTGCCACTCCAGGGACTCCTGCAAACACATGAGACTCCACTGCAGGCCGCACTGGCAAGACCCCCAGCCTGCCTTGGCCAGTGCTGCCCCAGCCAGGGTCTCTGGTAGCTGCACAACCTGCGTCCTCCCTCCAGTGCCCTCCCTGCTTCCTCACCGGCCCTGTTCATCTGGCCAGGGAATTGGAAAGTCACGTGACCCTGCGCCCTCCCTCTGAGGTCCTCCCTACCTCTCTGCTGAGCCCTCCACCTGGCCAGAGACTCCTGGAGCCACCCACTCTCATTGTCAAAGCCACTGGGAGCCAGTCATTGCCAGAACTGTGGGCACCATCCCCAGCCCTGCTCCTGGACCTGAGTGTGACACGCTTCACTCTGGAACTGCTCCTACAGCCACAATTCCCTGGCTGGGGCAGCCCCAGAGGAGCTATGCTAGGTCACTGCCTACAAATATTTTCCAACAATAGAGTGATCCTGACAGGGTACCATCTTGGAGAAATGCTGCCCCAACTCTGAGGACAGCCAGAGGAAATGGCGAAAAATAATCATGGGGTGGAATCAATGGAAAAACTCTGGCAATATGAATAATCAGAGCAGATCAATTCCCCCAAGGAATGATAAGGCAGACACCACACAAGATCCCATGCATAAACAAATGGCTGAGATGTCAGAAATCAAATTCAGAATCTGGATAGCAAATAAGATCAACAGAATGGAAGAAAAGATGCAACTAGAATTTCAAGCAGTAATCCAAAGATGTCTCAAGAATTCAATGACTTCAAAGACAAAATGACCAAAGATTTTGACACATTGAGACAAGAAGTTGTAGCCCTCAAGGATCTGAGAAACACAGTAGAATCCCTCAGCAAAAGAATAGAGCAAGCAGAAGAAAGGATTTATGACATTGAAGACAAAGATTTTGAACGCTCCCAAGCCTACAAAGAGGAAGAGAAATGGAAGGCAAAATGGATCACTCCCTCAGATAGCTCTGGGATAACTCAAAGAAAATAAATATTTGCCTTATAGGGATATCTGAAAATGATGAAGTCGCATCACAACACACAGTCTCTTCTTTATGAGATTATGAAAGAGAACTTTCCAAACTTGCCAAGAGATTCTGAAATTCAGATAGCATACAGTTTCAGAACCCAGCACAACTCAACCCGAATAAGTCATTCCCCAGGCACTTTGTAATTAACTTCACTAAAGTTAATATGAAGGAGAAAATTTAGAAAGCACCCACACGTAAGAAATCCATCACCTACAAGGGTAAGAATATTAAATTCTTGATTCTCTCTGATCAAACCTTTCAAGCTAGAAGAAAATGGTCATCAACTTTCAATCTCCTAAAACAAAATAACTTTCAATCTAGAATCCTATACCCAGCTAAACTGAGTTTCATTTATAATGGAGAAATTAAATGCTTTAATGACATCCACATTTTGAAGAAATTTGCTGTAACTAAACCAGCTCTCTGAGATATTCTCAGACTTATTCTCCATAATGACCAGCAAAATCCTTCAGAAAAGTAAACTCACCCAGAAGCTTTTTATCAAATTCCTACTTCTACAGTGATGGAAGGATTAAAAATGTCCAATGGACTTTCTAAAGATTTATCATTATTTTCTATAAATGTGAATGGTTTAAATTTTCCTCTAAAGAAGGAAAGGTTGGCTGACTGGATACAAGAACTCTCCGCCAGATATCTGCTGCATACAAGAATACCACATTACCTTAAAAGATAAATGTAGACTCAAGGTGAAGGGATGGTCATCTATATTCCAGGAAAATGGAAAGCAGAAAAAAGCAAGTGTAGCAATCCTATTCAAAGATACAATAGGCCTTAAGCCAACCAAAATAAGGAAGGATAAGAATGGACACTTCTTGTTTGTTAAAGGTACTACTCAATATGAGATTTCAATTATTAATATTTATGCACCCAACCAGAATGCGCCACAATTTGTAAGAGACATGCTAATAAACATGAGCAACTTGATTTACCTTCAGCTCCATAGTAGTCAGAGATTTTAACACCCCTTTAGCAGTGCTGGATAGATCTTCCAAAAAGAAGCTAAGCAAAGAAATTTTAGATTTAAACATAACCATCCAACATTTGGATTTAACAGACATCTACAGAACTTTTCATTCCAACAAAACTGAATACACATTCTTCTCATCAGCCCATGGAACATATTCCAAAATTGATCACATCCTAGGTCGCAAGTCCAACCTCAGCAAATTTAAAAGAATAGAAATTATTCCTTGCATCTTCTCAGACCACCATGGAATAAAAGTTGAACTCAATAACACAGGAATATGCATACTCATACAAAAACATGGAAGCTAAATAACATTATGCTGAAGGATAGATGGATCATTGAGGAGATTAAGAAGGAAATTACCAAATTTATGGAACAAAATGACAATGAAGACATGAATGATCAGAACCTCTGTGATACTGCAAAGGCAGTACTAAGAGGGAAATTTATAGCACTGCAAGCCTACCAAGACTTAGCCAGAACGAAGTGGAAATTTTGAACAGGCCTATATCAAGTTCTGAAATAACATCAACTATACAAAATCTCCTTAAAAAGAAAAGCCCAGGACCACGTCAGAATTCTACCAAACCTTTATAGAGGAACTAGTACCTATATTACTCAACCTTTTCCAAAATTTAGAAAAAGAAGGAATACTACCCAACACATTCTATGAAGGAAACATCACCTTGATCCCCAAACCAGGAAAAGACCTGACAAGAAAAAGAAACTATAGACCAATATCACTAATGAATATTGATTCAAAAATATTCAATGAGATCCTAACAAACAGAATCCAGCAACACATCAAACAAATTATATACCATAACCAAGTGGGTTTTATCCCAGGGTCTCAAGGCTAGTTCAATATACACAAATCTATAAATATAATTCAGCACATAAACAAAAAACAAAGATCATGTGATTCTCTCAATTGATACAGAAAAAGCTTTTGATAATATCCAGCATCCCTTCATGATCAGAACACTGAAGAAAATTGGTATAGAAGGGACATTTCTTAAACTGATAGAAGCCATCTACAGCAAACCCACAGCCAATGTATATTGAATGGAGTTAAATTGAAACCATTTTCACTCAGATCAGGAACCAGGCAAGGTTGCTCATTGTCTCCACATCTCTTTAACATTGTAATGGAAGTTTTAGCTATTGCAATTAGGGAAGAAAAGGTGATCAAGGGTATTTATATAGGGTCAGAAGAGATCAAACTTTCACTCTTCGCAGATGATATGATTGTATATCTAGAAAACACCAAGGATTCTACTGCAAAACTCTTAGAAGTGATCAAGGAATATAGCAGTGTCTCAGGTTATAAAATCAACACTCATATATCTGTAGCCTTTATATATACCAACAATAGCCAAGCTGAATAAACAGTCAAGGACTCTATTCTGTTCATAGTAAAGCCAAAGAAAATGAAGTATTTGGGAGTTTATCTAACAAAGGATGTGAAAGATCTCTATAAAGAGAATTATGAAACTCTAAGAAGAGAAATAGCTGAAGATGTTAACAAATGGAAAAACATACCATGCTCATGGCTGGGAAGAATCAATGGCTATACTATCCAAAGCCAATTTAAAATTTTAATGCAATCCCTATTAAAGCTCCATTGTCATACTTTAAAGATTTAAAAAAAAATACTTTATTTTATATGGAATCAGAAATAACCTTGAGTAGCCAAGACATTACTCAGAAATAAAAACACAAAGCAGGAGGAATCACGCTACCAGACCTCAGACTATACTACAAATCAATAGTGATCAAAATAGCATGCACTGGCACAAAAAAAGAGAGGTAGATGTATGGAACAGAATAAAGAACCAAGAGATGAACCTAACTACCTACCAATTTTTGATCTTTGACAAGCCAATTAAAAACATTCAGTGGGGAAAAGATTCCCTCTTTAACAAACGGTGCTGGGTGAACTGGCTGGCTACCTGTAAAAGACTGAAACTGGACCCACACTTTTCACATTAACTAAGATAGACTCTCGCTGGATTAAAGATTTAAACTTAAGACATGAAACTATAAAAATACTAGAAGAAAGTGCAGGGAAAACTCTTGAAGGAATCAGCCTGAGTGAATATTTTATGAGGAGGACTCCCTGGAAAATTGATGCAGCATCAAAACTACACTACTGGGACCTGACCAAACTAGAAAGCTTCTGCAAGGTCAAGAACACAGTAAGTATAGCAAGTAGACAGTCCTCAGAATGGGAGAAGATATTTGCCGATTATGTCTCCAACACAGATTTAATAACCAGAATCCACAGAAAACTCAAACATATTAGTAAGAAAAGAACAAGTACTCAGGCTGGACAAGAGACTTGAAGAGAAACTTCTCTGAAGAAGATAGGCGCATGGCCTACAAACATGGAAAAATGCTTATCATCCTTAATCATCAGAGAAATGCAAATCAAAACTGCTTTGAAATATCATCTAACTCCAGCAAAATTAGCCCACATCATTAAATCCCAAAACCAAAGATGTTGGTGTGGATGTGGAGAAAAGGGAACACTTCTACATTGCTGGTGGGAATGCAAACTAATACATTCCTTTGGAAAGATGTTTGGAGAATACTTAGAGATCTAAAAATAGAACTGCCAATCGATCCTATAATTCTTCTTCTAGGTATATATTCAGAAGACCAAAAATAACATTATAATGATGATATCTGTACCAAAATGTTTATTGCAGCCCAATTCATAATTGCTAAGTCATGGAAGAAGTCCAAGTGCCCATCGACCCATGAATGGATTAATAAATTGTGGTATCTGTACACCATGGAATATTATGCAGCTTTAAAGAAAGATGGAGACTTTACCTCTTTCATGTTTACATTGATGGAGCTGGAACATATTCTTCTTAGTGAAGTATCTCAAGAATCAAAGAAAAGGTATCCAATGTATTCAGCCCTACTATGAAACTAATTTATAGCTTTCATATGAAGGCTAGAATCCAATTATAGCACAAGAACATGGGGAAAGGGTCAAGAGATGGGAGGGAAGGGAGGAGGTTGGGTAGAGGGAGGGTAATTGGTGGGACCACACCTACAGTGCATCTTAGAAGGGTATAGATGAAACTTACTAAATGTAGAATGCAAAGGTCTTAGCACAATAACTAAGAAAATGCCATGAAGGCTATGTTAACCTGTTTGATGAAAATTTTCAGATTGTCTATGAAACCAGCACATTGTACCCCATCATTGCATTAATGTACACAGCTATGATTTAATAAAAAAAGATAATTTAAAAATCCAGATATGGCTAAAAAATGATAATAAAAGAAAAATACCCATACTAAAAAAAAAAAGAAAAAAAGAGAGAGAGATGTGAGAGTAGGGAAAATAGCCCAAGAGGGGAAAGGAAAAATGGGGGCTGCTGAGAGGTGCACTGCCAGGCTGCAAGGGGCTGGCCCACCGCACTTTGCTCCCCACTGCTTTTCTTTCAGTACTGCTGACTCCTAGAGACATTAGTTAGGTTTTCCAACAATGGCTGCTAATACTTTGGGTGATAATTGTGAGCTCTCCCGCTCAGTCTTAAATTGCCTAAATAAAGGATGCATTTTCCAGTTTCCAGAAGCAGATTAATTGAAGGAAGCAAGAAGCCATCCTACAGAAATAGAAACTTTCAGAGACCTCACATTAATGTGGGACAATTTATTCACTTGCATGCATGTATCATGAGAGTACTACAAATAAGGGATGTGCTAAGCATGGTGCAGACAAAAAATACTAGCTGTTAAAGTGTGCTGAGCACTTACTGTCTGCCAGACATATGCCAAACACTTTTCATGTGTTAACTCATTTAATCTTCACAGTGACCCTGTCATGTAAACATTTCCCATGTTTTAGATCAGGCAAAGAAAGGCTAAATAAGATGAGCAAGATCACTAAATAATAATTGTATAATCGCTGTATAAATGATGATTCCCACAGTCATTGGAACTTACAGCTTAAGAGTGAAAATAATGGACATGTAAGAATAGCCACAAAATTAGGCAACAACGAGGACTTTCTACATGATGAGAGCTTTCCCAGGATGCGATGCTGCTGTCAGCGGAAAGTTGGTGGTAAAGCCATTGTGGAAATGGAGACTGCAGTGGGCTTAAGGATGGAAGTGGCCACCATGCATGGAGAGCAGTGAAGAGCCTGCCTGGAAAGAGAAGAGCAGAAAATCAGATCAGGTGATAACCACATGGAACAGGGTCAAGGGAGCAGGTCTTAGAGTGGGGTTGATGTGTTTGTGGACGGTAAAGCAGCACTAACATATTTGAAGAAGGAGCTAGCCTGACAGCCCAAGAAGTTTAGACAGATGAGTCGGTTGCTGAGTGCACATTGGGCTGGATCAGAGTGAGGCCTACAAGTCTCTGAAGGGTCTAAGGATTGAGATTTTTAAAAAATCTTTACCCACGCAAGTCCCACATTTCATATCGTGGCCTAGCTATGAATATTTTTACATTTGATCAACACAATACTTAACCCTTCCCATGTGCGATGCACTCTGATATTTTCTGTCCTATTCCATTGTTGTATAATAAATGTTACTGGCCACCCAATACATTGATTGTATAATCCATTAACAGATTAATTCCTACAGTTTGGCTATTGAAGTTACCTAGGGATGAAATCTGAGCAGGGGTGCAAAGGGGTAACGGATGGGAAGTATGAGGAAAGAACACACAGGAATGTGTCTTGTAGACAATGACTTAGACTGTGACTGGTGTAGGGCACTGCTGCCTCAGGGCAGCCTGGGGAAGAGCAGCCTGGTTGTCCTCTGTGAAGTTGTTAAACATGCAGACCCTCAGGACTCACCCCAGATGGCCTCAGTGAGCACCTACATCTCAGCATGCAGGCTACAGTGTGAGAAGGGCTAGCTTAGCAGAATTGAGCCAGAATTCAATCCAGGATCTGAAACTGAGTTTCCATGACAATGACAGAGAAGTCAGGGGAAGAAAGAATTGGTTTTGATGGCAAGGTGATTACTCTGTTTGCAGACAAGCTGACTTTAAAGAAGCTTAGGATATCTAAGCAGGAAATTGGCCACTGAGAAAGATTCTTTGCTCGACCATGCTTTAGTCAGGTTCCTGAGCTTGCTTCTAAGGTCCGTCTATGCACTTCCTTGTAAAATTCAGTTTAGTAAAAACCTCTCACCTTTGATGTCTAACCACCTTCACTGTCTACTTTGTTCTGTATCTGCCACCACTGCCCAGGTAATGATCACCCTGGCCTGTCTTCATCAAGAATCCCTTTTCCCCCGATGTATCCTCTTAGTAACTTTCCACCCTCCGAATCCTCTGTTCCTTAGCTGTGAGCTCTCACTCTCCCATGCTGCCTTTGTACTTGAACTCACTTCTATGCTGAGGTCTCTTTTTCTCTATTGCAACATCCCCAAACAAACCTATTTTTATTGCTTTAACTGCTGCCTAGCTCTGGTTTTGTTTGACCAGAGGCAAAGAAAGTTGGAAGTCATGCTTGCTGACTTCCTGTAAAGGCCTCCGATGGTTAAGGCATAGGAGACTCCTGTGACTAAGTCTTCCCTGACCTTTTCCCAAACTCTTGTCTGCAGGGGGGCTCTGGGTATGGTGCTACCACTGGACACTGGCTGAGGCTCTGGGCCCTCCAAGTCTCAAGCCTGGTGTCTGTAGTCACTGTACTTCAGCCTCTTTGTCAGAGGTTGATCTACAAGCTGCGTTTCCAAGATTAAAAGAGCTTAAGGTCTTATGATCTTCTCACTGCATACTTTATTGCAGCTGATGCCTTTTAATAACCTAGGTCTGAAATTCCAGCAAAACTGCTTGTCATGTGGTTGTCAAAATGGGGCTAGCAGAGTCCAAGAACCAATATTTATGAAGTACTAAGGAACTAAGGATTAAAAGGCATTGAACAAATTACAAAAATTGATCTTCTTACAAGTCTTTAAAGAAATATGGATTCATCTGCAAAAGGAAATGTCAATATGATTGAAATGTACAAATTATCTTTACACTGGAGGAAGACATACTTTGGAGGCAAGTTAAGAAGTGATTGGCAAGGGAGATGTGGAAGGAGTCAGAGACCTTTTGAAGTTAACCCCAGTCAGTTAGAACCTTGGTTCAGTAGCAAACTCCCTAGGAAAAATGATATTCCAAATTTAGACATTACTTTAAAAGTAAGTATTCTTATTGCTTTCCTTCTCATGAGAATTTTTTTTCTGCTTTAGTATGAATATCAGCTTGACCTTTAGTCCTTGCAACCTAATCAGAGTTCAACTGCATAAGAAATTCTATATCTCTAGAATGAACAGTGTAAGTTCATTCACTTGTTTAGCAATATTTTTGGAACAGTACTTATTGAATACCTACTATGTGACTCTCTCTGTTCCAAGTTCTAAAGATATACCAGTAAACAAAATGGAAAAAAAAAATCCCTGCCCTTGTACAAAATACATTTCACTGGGAAGAGAGAAAGAAACAAACAATAAGTAAATTACATGACGTCTTATATGGGGATAAGGGCTGTAGAGAAAAGTAGGGCAGGGTGTGAAATTGGGAATGCCAGTTGGGGGAATGGGAATTGCAATTTTAAATAGGGTAATGAGAGCTAACCTCGGCAAGACAGTGACATTAGATCAAGAATTGAAGGAGATTAAAAAGTGAGCCAAATTCAGGAAGAGACTTTAGACAGAGAGCAAGTCCTGCAAAGGCCCTGGGCAGAAACATGCTGTGCCGTGTTTGCAAACAGGAAGGAGCCAATGGAGTGGAAGAGAAATGAGTTAAGAGAAGAGTGGGATGAGATGAGGTCCAGGAGGTAACAGGACGGGAAACTCAGCAGGCAACAGGACAGAAGAGTGAGGAGGTTGGCAAGGGATTAAGGACAAAGAGTTTAGACGGAAAGGAGGGCACAAATGAAAGCCATGGTATTAACTAGCATTTGAGTAGGACTTCAAAATTGGTATAGTTGTTTATTATGCAGTTTTGTTTAAATTGTCTTCATTCTCACTGAGAACCTCTTTTCATGGGTAAACTCCTCTATTTCACAGATAAAAGTAATGGGAAGCTGGCTCACTGAGGCTCCTGCTTTTGATAAAGTACCAAGAACACTGAGGTCAGGACTTGAAAACAGGTCCACCTCCCCAACTCCTTTACTTTGGACTCTACATCCCTGGGCTGCCATCTCTGAAATCAAATCACCACCAATAAGCTATGCCCAGATACATCATATCCTTTCTCTGAGCCTAATTCACAAAATAGATGTTTGGCCTAGAAGAAGCCTATACTCTATAATCTGTAATCTTAATCAGAATCACCAATATTTGTTGAGTGAGTTACGACAGACTCTCCAAGGATAGGAAAAATCTGTGAGAAAGGATACAGGACTGGAAATAATCATAATTTTGTTAAACTCTGGGTTAGTTGTGAAATTAGAATTTTAAAAATTTAAATGGAATAGTAAGCATTAGAATACATTTTACTCAAAGCGTTAAATATTTTTTGGGAAACTTTTGTTTTATGTATATAAACACCTATCTATTTATCTAGAGAGAAATATGCAGATGTATTTATGGACATTCCAGGTCCTGTTGTAAAATATTTTTCTTACTCTGAGTCACCAGAAAGCAGTTTGCAAACTGCTTGAGAATATACAGCTTCCATCTCTGCATTCTAGTAGAAATCTAGTAAATATTTCCTTGAATGGATGGATGGTTTCAGGTATGTGTTAGAGAAAAGAAGGGAAGGTCTGGACCAGGTTGGCAGATGTGAAAGAACACACTACATATTAAAAAGAGGAAGTGACAAGGAAGGGAGCCTCATCCATAGCCTCCTTGCCTGGTCTGCCTGGTCTTCCTGCCCAAGCCGGCATCCCCCATCTGTACACCAGCATTGAAAACTACTTGACTGAGCCCCTTTGGGATTAAGGCTTTCTCCTCCACTGTAACCCAGGCATAGTAGGGTAAGTATTTATCTAATAGATTAAAATTTGTATTTCCTGTGATCTTGTTTTAGGTGATATCCAGTTAAAGTGTTAATTATTTAAAGGTTTAAGGCCAGGCTTGGTGATTCACATCTGTAATACTAGCACTTTGAAAGACCAAGGCAGTAGAACAGTTTGAGGTCAGAAGTCCAAGACCAGCCTTGGCAACATAGCAAGACCCTGTCTCTACAAAATAAATTTTTGAAAAATTAGCTGGGTGTGGTGGCACATACCTATAGTCCAAGCTACTCAGGATGTTGAGGGATGAGCATTACTTGAGTTCAGGACTTCAAGAATACACTTGAGATATGATCACACCACTGCACTCTAGCCTAGGAGCAAGATCCTATCTTTAAAAAAAAAAGGGGGTGGTGGTTTTAAGGTGTTATCTCACTCAAGAGTGGCTACATTTTAATAAAAAATTCCTTAAGATCAAAAAGCTTCAGAACCCAATTTTTTAGTCTCCAATGGTGAGTGATAGGCATCATGGAAATAAAGAGAGAAAGATTCCTTGCGGAAGTGGGCCTTTGTGGCCCCTCTTAAACCACACCACCCCAGAAGCCATGCTCTCCAGGGCTAGATGTACTCATGTCTTTGGCTCAGAGTGCTGAGGTACCAGACCAGTCATGGCATCTGCACAATAATTCAGTGAGCACTCAGTGAGCACCTACTTGTTGCCAGACATTGTGAATTGTGAAGCTGGTGAACTCCATTGCCTCACTTTTTGAATTATTTTCAGTTCAAACAGATCCATGAAAAGAAAAAAGAATAGAATAAACAAAGAGTTTGGACTTACATATTCTGAGGTCACACAGACCAATGAAAGTGTTGTTTAAAAGTTATTCTGCTTTGTTCTTCACTGTTATGTTTCATGGTTTATTTTTCCCCCTAAATTCAAAATTAAAATGTCAGAAAGATAGATTCTAATTTCTCAGAATATCAAGGAGAGAGGATTAAAATAAACTCTTGAGAATTTCTTGCATAATATTTCATTATAGTGTATTAATACACATGCATAATGATAAAAATATTTTAAAATTTCTATACTTGAAATATGCAACTAATAGAAAAGCAACTAATAAAAATCATTTTCTATGGTGAATTCTCATTTTCTGTAGAATGTGACTTTATATTGTTAGAAAATTTTAAAAAGTATATGCTATTCTAGCTATTCTATTTCCCCTTTCCCCATACCTTTATTTTCAATATAGTTAACAGAATATTTTCCTACCAAAGCTCCATTCCATTTGATACAAGCAGTCTGGACGCTCAGTCCTGTGAACAGGAGCTTGGAAGAAACACAAACAGACTCGTCAGAATGGCGAGACTCCAGCCAGCCGCCTAGGGTAGGCTCTTCCTTTCCTTCTGTGACTTGAGTCCTTGGTCTCAAAGATGAAGATATTTTGTTACCAAAACATGAGAGTATGACAGGCCTCAGTAAACAGAAGTTTCTTAGAGACAGTAACCATAACACATGTTAACTGTTGATCTAACTGGAAATAAGATTCTATTTGTTTCACCAAAGGTGGAATGTAATGAAGTAATCCTTGACACAACAAATTCTAGTATTAGTTTATTTCACAGCGAGACACAACAAATTCTAATATTAGTTTATTTCACAGCGAGAAAGAAAAGGAAAAATCATTCCTTGTCTTAGAGTTACTGCTTTGACCCCCTTCATTCTGCCCTGTCCTGGGGTGACCACTTGGTGGCCTAGTCAGACTGAAGGCTTGCTGATTGAGCTGTTTCTTAACTCAACCTGCCTGACGGTTCCAGCATAGCACCAACATCCTTTGTGTACAATAGGTCCATATTCCCAGGATAATTTCCTACTAAACAAAGTAAAAATAAGCACTCTGATTACTTTCCATTACATTTAACTTAAATGATTTTGAGCAATAAGACCTTGACTTTCCTCCAAAGTTTTAATCCAATGCAATTCTTGATAATGATCTTTGATTTGGACTCATCCTTCAACAGGCATAAACTTCATGATGGAGTTCTGCATTGCTTTCACTAACCAGCTTCACATTAGCTATTTATTAATTCAATTTTTAGGTAAAATGTAAAGATGGAAATGTATGGAGTTGTAAAAAAAAACTTTGAAGAGTAATTTATCAGTTAAATAAAATACTGATCTCTATTTATTTTTGAGTCATAAATGTAATTAAGATATTGAACTTACATATGTTTAACCAGTTACAAAAGTCATCTCTTACGGTCTATGTGCATTTGAGAAAGAGATGTGTGTTTGCTTCTGACTAAGAGGTATGTTTGAATGTCTATTTCAAGATAATATCTTGAAAATATGCACTACTTTCTGAAGCTATATGAATAATTTTCCTATTCAATATTAATGCCTTTTTCTTTTTTATTCAAATGAAATGATAAAAATAATTTTATGAATGGTAATATCATGGTTTAGGACATGGATTTTGAGTCAGATGGAACTGGGATCTGACTGTTGTTCCATTCTCTATCAGGTTTGTGTACATGGTCAAGGACAAGGTACTGACAAGTTACCCTTTTTGGTCTGTTCCTTTTTCTTTTTTCCCTTTTTTTTTTTTTTTTTTTTGAGACAGAGTTTCACCATCTCACCCTCGGTAGAGTGTTGTGACATCACAGCTCATAACAACCTCAAACTCTTGGGCTCAAGTGATTCTCTTGCCTCAGCCTCTCAAGTAGCTAGAACTATAGGTGCCCGCCACAACACCTGGCTATTTTTTGTTGCAGTTGTCATTGTTGGTTAGCTGGCCCGGGCCAGGTTCGAACCCTCCAACTTTGGTGTATGTGGCTGGCCCCATAATCACTGTGCTATGGGCACTAAGCCTGGTCTGTTTCTTCAATAGGTAATAGGAATAAAATTAGTATTTACCTCAATAAGTGTTTGTAGGATGATTAAATGAGCTAATAATGCTTAATACTGAGCTCAGTATAGTAGAGCTGTTCAGAAAGTTACCTGTTATTATTTGGGACATTCCATCTTTGGAGTTCTTTCCAGATAAGAAAAAGTATAGTCCTTATTGCTCATTTTGTCCATTATCTTACAAACATTAGGTTTAGCTCTTCCTAATCTATCTGGTAAAAACTAAAGGACACCCCTATATATAGTGGTAACATATGCTCTTCACTGATTCTGTGCTTTTCTTTTTCTTTCTATCTTTAATAGTTATTCCACAGGCTGACCCCTACTATGAAGCATTTGCATTCCTGGATATCCATAGTCCAGGAGCCCAGCCCAGCTTTCTGGTGTAGCTGCTATTTCCCATCTCAACTCTGTGGGCTATAGTGTCTGATTTTTTTTCAAATGCCACTAGATAAATTTTACAAGAGCAGAGACCTTGAAAGTCTTATATGTGCCCTGAACATACAAGACATTTCCAATACCTGGAACACCTGGCATGAAGTTGAGGCACACAGTAGCAAACATCTGTGTAATCAATACATTAGACTTTCCAGCTATGAGTTGGGGTCTGGAGGAACTGTACCAACCTAGATCCACGTGCTTTAATGCCAGTTTGTTCCCTGGGTCCAGGGGAGGAGATCTGGAGTGAAGAAAGACTTGTTTGAGTTAGTGTTTGGTTTGACTTTTTCCTTTACTTTTTATCTCAGGGTCGCAGCGACATGGTCTGTCAATATACTGTGGGTCAGATCTCTCTCCTGTTTGTATGTTTGGAAAATAAAGACTGTTGAAATACTCATGTTAAACAGTACAAAGATGGCAAACAGAGAATATTTTTCGTTTTAATTTGGGGGTGGGCTTTCAAGTGCTCCTAGCACTTGACCCTAACACTGTCATTCTCACTTGTAAATCTGAATTTATTTTGATCAGAAGAGTTGTTGCCACTTAAGGCAACCAAGAAAAGGGACAGAGGTAGAACACAAGCTTCTTCTCTAATTTCATTAAGGCAAGACACGTTCAGCGAGAGCAGTTAGTGGGAGAGAAGTGACTGTGCGCTGCAGGCCAGGCACTCTGGCTGGCGCTCGCTTCCTGCGGGCGGGTCTGTGCACTCTTGGGGGCTGGCACAGTCAAAGTCTATCAGGCTGCTCTGTAGACTGCGCCTCCTCCTAGCTGAGATGTCCCAGGACCTCAGCTCCAGGAGAAAAGGGGAAAGCACCACCAAAGGCTCCATTTCAGTTTCGCCACTGAACACAAAGCATGCAAAAAACCCAAATTAACACTTTATTTGAACACACGTATACACACACACACAGACATGTGATCATCAAGCAAGCAAACTCAGACCCCTGAAGAGGTGGGAGGATGTCAGCGAAGCTGAAGAGAGACCCCGATCGGGACACCTTACATCCCCTTTGCATTTCTCCACATGGCGTGGGAGTCCTCTAGTCTTGGCTTTCTGTTTTTTTGTTTTTGTTTTTATTTATTTTACAGCCACTAGAAGAAGAGAATGGCTTCAGCGTTTTAAAGTAAGTTCCAAAGCCACAGAAACAGTTCATTTTTGCCAAGGTAAAATAAAATGGAACTCCAAACGAGAAATGAGATTAAAATATTTTCCTGGTAGCTATAGATGACCAGGTTCATTTGCTTAAATATAGTAGGGAGGTAGCTCAAGCCTTGAAAAGATGCTTTGGATTTCATACCAAAGATTCCATCTGATATATACAAAATAAACAAAAAGAATCAGAAAAATTAACACTCTGTTGACACTAATTGATTCACTAATTGGACAATGGACAGTTAAACCACTGGATGAAAGGAGAGAAAAAAGTTACAGTGTAAAAAGGCATCTCTGCAATGCAGAAATATGATAATTACCACCTTCACTGAGTGATCGAAGTTTTCATCACCAATAACAGAACAAACTGACTTCATTGTCTCCAAATATGGTACAATGCAAAATTACTGTGTAGTATTTTTAGCCAAAATATTTCACCTGAATCTCATCTTAAAGAAATAATTAGATACATTTAGATTATAGGGACACTTTACAAAGCACTGGCTTGGGCTCTTCAAAATTATCTAAATCATAAAACAATAAAAATGCTACTGGTACACTTGAGGAAATGTAAGTATGGAGTATATTTTAGATAATATTAGTGTGTCAACGTTAAGTGCATTGGGGGCACAAATGGCACTGTCGGTGAAGCGAGGTGACGGCAGTGCTCTCGGTGCTTTCCTCCATCTTTTTCCGTAGGTTTGGAAATGTCAAGGTAAAAATCGAGAGAAGGAAAAGTAAGATTTAGATTTGTTAACTACATAAAATGAAAGGCCTAAGTTTTACTCAGGTCTGAGACCATGCAGGCTGAATAACCCTGAAGATATTGGTGCAGGTGGGTCACAGTGCAGGGAAAGCGAGGCACAGAACTGCCCTACACCTTCAGCACCAAGCAGAGCCTGTGCTAGAACAGGAGAGCTGCAGCAGGTGTGTGGTGCGCCACCCATGCAGATATGATGACAAGTATTTTTTTTTTTTTTTTATTGAATCATAGCTGTGTACATTAGTTCAATCATGGGGTACAGTGTGCGGGCTTCACATGCAATCTGAGATATTTTTATCAACCTGATTGACATAACATTCATGAAATTTTCTCGTTTACTATATGAAAACATTTTTGATCCGTATTTAGAAGTTTTCTCCTGACCCTTCAAATATGTACCACACATGTGATCTCACCCTTTGTCCCATCTCCCCCCACCCTCTCCCTCCCCTTCCCTCCCTCTCCCCTTTCCCTGTCTTCCTGTGCAATAAATGGGTTGTAGCCTTCA
>CAUYON010099993.1:0-13778 GCA_963573935.1 Arctocebus calabarensis
ATCCCTAAGTGATCTCCAAATATCTTTCCAAAAGGAACATATTAGTTTATATTCCCACCAGCAGTGTAGAAGTGTTCCCTTTTCTCCACATCCATGCCAACATCTCTGGTTTTAGGATTTTGTGATGTGGGCTAATCTTACCGGGGTTAAATGATATCTCAAAGTGGTTTTGATTTGCATTTCTCTGATGACTAAGGATGATGAGCATTTTTTCATGTGTCTGTAGGCCATGTCTTCTTCAGAGAAGTTTCTCTTCAAGTTCCTTGCCCACCCTGAGATAGGATCACTTGTTCTTTTCTTGCTAATATGTTTGAGTTCTCTGTGGATTCTGGTTATTAAACCTTTGTCGGAGTCATAACCTGCAAATATCTTCTTCCATTCTGAGGGCTGTCTGCTTGCTTTACTTACTGTGTTCTTGGCCATGCAGAAGGTTTTTAGTTTGATCAGATCCCAGCAATGTATTTTTGGTGTTGCTTCAATTGCCCAGGGGGTGAGGGGGTCTTCCCCATAAAATATTCAGTCAGGCTGATTTCTTCAAGTGTTTTCCCTCCATTATCTTCTGGTATTTTTATAGTTTCATGTCTTAAGTTTAAGTCTTTAATCCAGTGAGAGTCTATCTTAGTTTATGGTGAGAGGTGTGGGTCCAGTTTCAGTCTTCTATAGGTCACCAGCTAGAGGTTCTGGTAATTCATGTCTTCATTATCATTTTGTTCCAAAAATTTGGCAATTTCCTTCTTAATCTCATCTATGACCCAGCTATTATTCAGCATAAGCTATTTAGTTTCCATTTTTTGTATGAGTATTCAGATTCCTGTTGTTACTGAGTTCTACTTTTATTTCATGATGTTCTGAGAAGATGCAAGATATAATTTCTATTCTCTTAAATTTGCTGAGGTTAGACTTGTGACCTAAGATGTGATCAATTTTGGAGTATGTTCCATGGGCTGATGAGAGGAATGTGTATTCAATTTTGTTAGGATGAAATGTTCTGTAGATGTCTGTTAAATCCAATTGTTGAATGGTTAAGTTTAAGTCTAAAATTTCTTTGCTTAGCTTCTTTTTGGAGGATCTATCCAACACTGCCAAAGGAGTGTTAAAATCTCCGACTATTATGGTGCTGGAGGAAATCAACTTGCTCATGTCTGTTAGAGTCTCTCTTATAAATTAAGGCGCATTCTGGTTGGGTGCATAAATGTTAATAATTGAAATCTCATCATGTTGAGTCTTACTCTTAACAAATATGAAATGTCCCTCCTTATCTTTCCTTACTTTTGTTGGTTTAAAGCCTATTGTATCTGCGAATAAAATTGCAGATCTGCTTTTTTCTGATTTCCATTTGCCTGAAATATAGAGGACCATCCCTTCACCCTGAGTCTATGTTTACCTTTTAAGGTAAGATGAGATTCTTGTATGCTGCAGATATCTGTCCTGACTTTTGTATGCAGTCAGCCAACCTGTGCCTCTTTAGAGGACAATTCAAGCCATTCACATTAATTGAGAATATTGATAAGCCTGGTAGAATTTTGGGTATTGAGTTTTTCAAAAGTCCAGTGGACATTTTTTTTTTTTTTTGCAGTTTTTGGCTGGTTTTGGGTTTGAACCCACCACCTCCAGTATATGCGGCTGATGCCCTACTCCTTGAGCCACAGGTGCTGCCCTCCAGTGGACATTTTTAATCCTTTCACCATTGTGGGAGTTGGAATTTGATCAAAAGTTCCTGAGTGAGTTTACTTTTGTGATGGAGGATTGCACTGATCATTATGGAGGATAGGTCTGAGAATATCCTAGAGAGCTGGTTTAGTTATGGCAAATTCCTTCAACATGTGAATGTCATTGAAGTGTTTAATGTATCCATCATAAATGAAACTCAGTTTATCTGGATACAGGATCCTGGGTTGAAAATTGTTTTGTTTTAGAAGATTAAAAGTCGATGACCACCCTCTTCTAACTTGAAAGTTTTTAGCAGAGAGATCTGCAGTCATTCTAATATTCTTCCCCTTGTAAGTTGTGGTTTTCTTACTTCTGGCTGCTTGTAGAATTTTCTCCTTCATATTAACTTTTGCAAAGTTAATTATAATGTTTCTGGGAGATGCCTTTGCTTTCTTCTTCTGACAGTTCAAATCTTCTGCTGAGTCTCTCTCAGGGATTTTTGATTTCTGTTAAGTTCAATTCCCCAATTTTTTCTTCTGTAATTTGTAACTTGCCTTTCATGTCATACTTAAGAAACCATTGCCTAACTCAAGGCCATGAAGATTTACTCCTATGTTTTATTGTAAGGATTTAATAGTTTTGCCTCTTGCATTTAGGTTTATGATATATTTTGAATTAATTTTTTTTGTGGTGTGAGAAAGGAGTCCAGCTTCATTCTTTTGCATTTAGCTATCCTAGCACCACTTAATTATTTCAGCATGCTTATAAAAATAAACTCATAATGGTTCCTTGTGGTCCTTCATGACTATAATCACAGCATTTTGGGAGACTAGGGCAGGAAGATTGCTTGAGACCAGGAATTTGAGACCAGCTTGGACAACATAGCAAGACCCTGTCTCTAAGAAAGTGCTTCTTTCACTGGATTTTTTTTTCCACAAAGTTTCTTGGGGCCAGTGCAGATAAAAAAACAAAACAAAACAAAACAAAACTCTAGCCCTAAAACCATTGATATAGAACTGGCAGCTACAGGAGATCTGCTGAGTGCCTCTGTCTACGCAGGTATAGTACAGACCTCAGTCAAGCACCACGTGCTTGCTTCATCCTTGCCTTCTCCTGCCTCCTACCTCTTTGTTCTTCATTTGCCCTCCAGGCCCTCTTTCTCTATCCTTCCTTTCCTTCTTCCTGTCAATAGGCTCTTACAGACCTTGAGTACCTGGGGGTCCTTTCCAGTCCCTGCCCTGAGAAGTTCATGCTTTGGTGGAGAGGCAGGATGACTTTGCAGACCAAATGTTGAGACAGAGGGAGGCATCTAGGCCAGAGGAGAATGATGGACACTTTAGGGGATAGGAGAGTCTGGGAGGAGAAAGGATCCTTCTCAAGGATCCTAGAAAGAGGACTCAGAGTGTAGGGGCAATTCTGGGCTTCTCCAGTTAAGAAAACAGCAGGGGGCCGGGCATGGTGGCTCACACCTATAATCCTAGCACTCTGGGAGATCATGGGTGGATAGATTGCTTAAGCTCACGAGTTCGAGACCAGCCTGAGCAAAAAGCAAGACCTCCCCGTCTCTACTAAAAATAGAAAAACTGAGGCAAGAGGATTGCTTGAGTTCAAGAGTTGGAAGTTACTGTGAGCTATGACACCAGGGCAGTCAACCCAGAAGGACAGCCTGAGACTCTAACTAAAAAAAAAAAAAGTGTGGGGTGGGGTGGGAAATATAGTCCATGTCAGAGACAAACACAAGCTGCAGGGCCACAGGTACTTGTCTCACAGGTAACGGCTCCTATTCAGAGCTGGAGAGGCTCCTACCCTCCAGGCGGGCAGGATCCCCCCATCTGCAGATCTGCAGCTATAGCAGGAAGGCCTCCTAGGCAAAGAGCAATTTTTTCCCAGGGACACAGGAAAAGGCCTGTTTTGTACAAGGGGAGGTGCCAAAGCCAGAATGTGTATATGTGTGAAACTATCTGGAAATAAACACAGGTCTCTCCAAGGCCAACCAGAGAGGAACATCTATCTACTCTGTGCAGTTCACCCTGTTTTCTGACAGGCAGAGAATTAGGACACCACAAAGGAAAAGGGAGGAGGTGCTGCCTTAGACAAGACACCTCTCCCCTTGGAGTTTTAGTTTCCTCGTCTGCAAAATGGGGATAACAACATATTCTTATCTTGCAATGCTCTGAAGATCCCATGAAATAAAGGATGTGAAAAGACTCAGAATAGTGTCAGGACCGAGGAAGTCCTTGTCTTTCTTTGACTTTTAGATTGCGGTCAACTGAGTTATAGTTCTAACAGATTTTTGAATACACTGAATAATATTATTCTTTGTCATAAAAAAGGGGACTATACATTCCTCATTTCTTTCCAAAGAGCATGTTAGGAGCTTACAACAAAAGCCAATATACCCTTTCATAAGGATGGAAAACAAGAACTGAGTAATGAAGTGAGTATTTGGTGGTGGTGGGGTGTGATTATATACAAAATCCAGACTAAAGGAAACTCTAGCATAGAACACACAACAGCCTTCAGCTTCTGGAGGTCAAGGCAAAAAGAGAGACTTGGGGGACTAAGTCAGTGGGGGTCTAAGACATTTATATGGAGGCCTCTGTGTGAGGAACATGGTGCTATAAACACACTGCTGCCTGGCTCCATGAAGGACTCCAAGGCTTGGGGAGAACATGCCCCTGCATCCCTTGGGTCCAATCGGCTCTTGGTGGTGGGTCCCCCTGGCCTCACTACTGCACCCTCCCTGTGAAGCTGTCTAGGGACTAGACATTAATTAATTAATTAATTCATTCACTGTGCCATGCATTTATATGCCTAGGGCCTGTTCTGTGGTGGGTGTGGAGTAGCACCCCTCAGCCAGAGGGTTAGAGAAGGCTTTCTAGTGGAGATACTCGAGCTGGACTTGAAGGACAGAGAGTAATGAACTTGGTCAAAGGGGGGTTCGGAGGGGCCCTTCTGAACAGGGGAGGATACAGTGTGGAGCCTCAGAGGGTAGAGCGCCCTGGACACTCACAGTGAGGCTGGAGGTAGGAGACGTGGGGTGGTGGTGATGAGGACTGCAAGAGGCCATGGCAGTGAGGACACAGGGCCTGTATCTGAGGTATCCTAGGAGGAGACTGATGAGGACTTGGTGTGGGCGGGTAGGAATTGAGGATGATGCTGGGTTTGCACAGGGAAGCAGATGACTGCGTGCTTCTTCCTGCAATGTGGAAGCTGGAGGAGAGCAGGTTGGGGAGATGCTGGCTTCAGAGGGACAAGGTCAACCGCCCAGAGGAGAGGCTCTGACTGGAGATGGGGAGGGGGTGTTGTCAGTGTCACAAGAGAGCTAAGGCCACAGGAGGGGGAGGTTGTGGAGAGAGGGGAGAGAAGAGGGCCAAGGAGATTAATTCAATAGGCAAGTGGGGTCCTAGGAAAAAGGCACAGAAGCAGGGGTCAGGGGTGGGGCAGGAAATGCAGCCCCAAGTCAAGCCACAAGTGCCCAGGGCAGGGGCAGTGGCCCTCAGTGAGGGCCAAGAGAGATAAAGATACAGGAAGCTGTCTGCCAGTGTGGCCATCGGGGGTCAGCTGTGACTGTGGCCAACGCAATGTCAGAGGGGCTGTGGACAACTGGAAGTCAAGGTGGAAGGGGTGGGGTCCATGCCTCTCAGGGAGTCAGTGCGGGGGGTGGGGCAGGGACAGACTCCCTGGTGAGAGTGAGCTCATTCTGGGTGAAGCCAGAGGGAAGAGCAGTGAGGACACGTGTGCCTGGAGATCATGTGGAAAGAAGGTGAAGTCTCTTCCTGGGGGGTCTGCCAGGAAAGGACAGGCCAAGTCTGGGGGAGGAGGGTGGAGACAAACAGAACTGCCATGTCACATTGAAGGACCCAAGGTAGAGGAGTGGCTGTGGAGTCATCATCTGCTGCCCCAGAGAGGAGACTGTTGCAGAGTAGAAAACTCGGGACTGAAATATCCCAAGACTGGCAGTGAGATTCAGGGGTGGCTGAGGCAGGAGGGGCAGTTCCGGAATTGTGGTAGTCAGGAAGCCAAGAAGCCAAGAAGAGGCAGTACTGGGCACTGTGGCCTCTGGATACATCAGGTGGACTCGGGAGGGCGGGAAAGCCTGGCCAGACCAAGGGCTGTGACTGAGGGTGAGGAGTAGGTGGTCAGGACGGGGCCTGAGCGAGTTCCAAGGCTAGACCAGGAACTGGGAAAACTGGGACTCACCAGGGTCGCCTCTTCTCCCGGGCTTGCCACGCCGTCCAGGGGCCCCTAAACAGGAAAAAGAAGGATGCATTTGTTGAGAAGGGAAGCCAGTGGTTTTGGGCACAGCCTGCATGGGGCTTACCCAGCCCACCCCCTCCCAGTACCCACAGTAGGCTTCCTGGGAGCAGGCTGCCTGAGGCTGGGCTGCTGGCTGAGGAGGGGAGAGGTGGGAGAAAACCCTTCCTTCTCTGCCACCTCAGCCCTGTCCCTCCATACTCCCCTGCTGCTGGTGGCTGCATTCCTCACCCCTCACACATTCACTTGTTACCTGTTCTTGTATTCACCCTCACGCCCTCCCCCAGTCAAAAACTTCACTGCGGGAGACTCTTGAGGCAGAAGGGTTTGCAGAGAAAAGTAAGGGTGACAGTTATCTTTCGAAAGCCTGACAACTGCTTTTTTATATTCACTAAACTGAAATAAAGCCAATGCAGTAGATGTCATGGCATCTCAAATGCTACAGATGCTTCCTGACGGGCACAATGTGACCCATCTGCCAGTCTGGAGCCTTCAGCGCCTCCTTCCCCACTGCCTGGAGCTGCTCAGATGCTTGCAGGTCACTGCATGCCACCGTGAGCTCTTTTCCGTGTCCCTCCTCCACCCACACATGGTGAGCCTTTATGAATTTATGACGCAGACCATCCTGCCTCCTGCACGTCAGTCCCCGAGATCTGAGTGACCGCGACACTGAAGAAGAAGAGGGCTCTGGGTCAGAGGTCCAAGCCTTTGCACCATGAAAGTGGAGGTCTGAGGCTCAGAGGCAACAGAGGGACAGCCTGTGTCCATACCACAAGGCACTGCCCTTTCCTGCAAAACTCAACCTCAAAACCTCTAAAGAATTCCCAGAGCAACCGCGGGGGAGGCGCAGGAGATCGGCCCGAGGCAGGTCTGGACAGGATGGTCACGGAGCACTTAGCACGTTTGTGTTTCCCTTTTCCCTCCTCGCATTTCCAGGGTAGTCAGGCCCACTTGTGCACCCCTGCCCAGGGGTTGAGACCAGGCGGAAAAGCAGACACAGTCCAGGGTCAGAGGTGCTTCCTGACTTTTGTTAAAGGTTGCCCTGGATGGGGAGGAGGCCCCTCATGCTACATCAGACCCTGAAGCCTTTTCAGGCCCAGGGTGAGATGAGAATACATTTCTTTCTTTCTTCTTCTTTTTCTTTTGTGGGGGGGCGGTGCCCTGGGTAGAGTGCCGTGGCGTCGCAGCTCATATAGCAACCTCCAACTCTTGGGTTTAAGTCAATGGTTCTAAACCTTCCTAATGGCTTCTAATGCCCACGACCCTTTAATATAGCTCCTTATGTTGTGGTGACCCCCAAGCATAAAATTACTTTTGCTGCTACTTCATAACTGTAATTGTGCTACTGTTATGAATCGTAATGTAAATATATGACATGCAGGATGTAATGTTACAAAGGGGTCATGACCCACAGGTTGAGAACCACTGGCTTAAGTGATTCTCTTGCCTCAGCCTCTCAAGTAGCAGGGACTATAGGCACCCACTACAATGCCTAGCTATTTTTTGGTTGTAGTTGTCATTGTTATTTGGCAGGCCCGGGCTGGATTTGAGCCCACCAGCTCTGTGGTAGGTGGCTGGCACCATAGCCACTGAGCTACAGGCACGAGCAGAGAATAAAATTTCTTGCCAGATTCATGGACTGGGGGCTTTAATTTTTAAACAAAAAATAAAAAATTAAAAAAATTAAAAATATGTTACTTCTTGCACCCTTGAGTTTTGCCAGTGACACAGTGCTTCATTTTCTCTGTCCCAGATACAAACCCTGAGTTTGGCGTTTGAGCTAGAATTGCTGAGAGGCTGTGTGGACATGGCAAGGCCAAGATTCGGGTACCCCCATAACACATGATGGCTCCTCATGCCTGCATCACACTTATAGCTTATGCAGCACCTCTGGGTCCACCTTCTTAGTCAAGGTCTGTGAGTATCACATGCACAGCCAACTATCTTACCATTTCTCCACATGGTGCCTCACCAACATCTCAGGCCCTTCATGGTCAAAATACCCACCTTCATCTCCTCCCCTGCACCCTGCGTGGGGCCGATGGTGCTTCAGAACCTCTGGAGCCAGTCACATGGGATAACTAATCCCTTGGTTCTGCGGGGCTGGTTGGTACCCTTGGGTGGCCTTTTCTTCTCTGTGGGTACATCTGTTCAGGGGGAGCAAGGGTGTTGGTACAGGAACGTGCTCCTCCCGCTGTAGCAGGGAAGCTCCACAGAAGGCTTGTGGTTGGCTCAGCATGGCTGCTTGTTCAGGGCCTCAGGACAGGGCAGGAAAGGGGCCCTGAGTGGGAGAGTTAGTCAGGCTCTGCTGGACCCAAAGCTATACCAGATTTCCTGATGGTCATTATCAGCTATGACTATAAAATTCTCAGTCTAGGTAACTTGAGCCATATGAAGGCTTTTGCCTTCACTGAGGTGGCTGAACTAATGGATTTGTCTGGGAGGTTATCCTAGGTGGCAAGGGCAGGCGGAAGGCCCCCATGGGGCAGAGTGTTTGCAGGGATCTTTGGGGGAAGCTCCTGTAGGCCTGGAGCTGGGCAGGGCTGGGGAATTCTGAGCACACAGGGCCTGTGGGGCTGCAGGCCTCGTGGGCTGGATGTGACTATTCCTGAAAGGGCCCATGTGAAGACACTGAACGTGGCTGCTCCTGAACATCCTCCCCATGGCTAGTCCAAACTAGGCACAATGATCAGACTTCCGTGACAAGCTCAAAGACAACTGGTCTACCCTTGCTTTCTGAGCTTCATTTTCCAGTCTTGAGCTTCATGCCCAAACCAAGTTCACCTTCCAGTTTCCTGTATGTCCCCTACTTCCTGGAAGTTTCTCTTGCACCTATGTGCAGGTACCTCTAGTACCCAGGTAGCCAGGACAGATGCTGCCTGGGAGTCTCCCTGTCTCATCCTCCTGCCCCATCCCCAGCCTACGTCCCTTCCTCCCCAGCATTCTGCAGATGCCCACCACACCCTGTCTCTCCCTCTACCATCCACCTTTCCTCCCAAGCTCCATTCTTCCTCCTTGCAGAGGGCGGCTCTCTGAAGAGCACAATCTGCATCTTATGCAGCTGAGTCCCAGTTCCCACTAGGGTGCCAGTCTAGGGGATATCTGCTAAGGAAATAAAAGAGGTATATGTGGCCAAGGAGGCTGGGATCTCCTCACCATTTCCTGGCATACTCTGAAAAGACTGTCAAGTCAAACACGATCCAGGGCTTAGAAGAGAGGTAGGGCCACGTGGTTTCATAGGCATAGGCTGTTGAGACAGGGAGTGTGTGGGGCAAGTAACAACTTCCTTGCAACTGGGAATGGTGAGAGAAGACTTCAGGCATCTCTGGCTGGCGAGATCTGCCCAGAAACATCCCTTTGGGGACATAGGGAGTCAGCGTGAGACTTCTGACCCCATGAAGAAGGCAAAAGCAGTGGAGAACTGGCAAGTGGTGGCGTGTGTTTGTTTGGTCTAATCCTGCTGGCAGCTGTAAATACAGCAGCAGTGAGATTGCAAACTGGAAAGGCCTTGCCTGTGAGCTGTTTGGGTTTTTTTGGACTTGGCACTCAGCTGGACTACCTTGGGAGAACTTGGACAAGAGTGCAGAGGTCTTTAAGTGTTGTCTAGGGCCCCAGACTGAGCCGCTGAGCCAGATGGAGCTAACAGTATTTGATTGTAGGCTGTGTGGAGCCATTGTGGGAGAACTGCCCCAGCAAGCTCTCCCCTCAGGGTCATACAACAAGCACCAGGAAGGAGCCAGTAATCTAGTGATTGAGCAGCCTAAAGGTGGGGACTGAGAAGCCTTGCAGCCTTAGCCCTCAGGGGCATAGGGTGAGACCAGTTTTGGCACACCGGGTAAGTCGATAGCCACCTAAGGAGTGATCCCAGCCACAAGTGCTTTCCTGGGAAAGCTTCTGCTTAGACCAGGTTAGCAATTTAAAGTGCCTTTTTAATGGGCTGAAGAGAGATTTAGGCAATCCACCCTGCGGGGTTTGAGAAATCATTAGAGGTCTCCAGTCTCCATTTAATATAGCCATATCAGCATTGTGATTAATATATCCTACCCTAGAAGATCACCTATTGCCCAGATAATATTCAGCAAGATATATATATACTGCTTTGTTTTTGTTTTTAATTTCAACATTTTCCCTATAGATTTTTCTTTTCTTTTTTTCCTTTCTTTTATTTCTTCATTTTTCTAGGTTAAATATAATTTTCCATTGTTGCCTTTTTTAACAATTAGAACTTCATTTCTACTAGTGTTTCTACCCCTATTATTTGGGTTTTCCCCTAATTCTATCCCATACAGTTTTTGGTTTGCTTGTTTTGGTTTGATTTATTGCATTTTTGTCATTCCTCTCTACTTGCTGGAGGTGGGGTACTGTGTCCAAATAGGTGGTCAAAGAGCTGCTGACCTCAAGGGAACCACCCAACCTGGCACCCCCAGAGGTTGGGGGTTCTTTTTTTTTTTTTGAGACAGAGTCTCACGCTGTCACCCTGGATAAGCTCACAGCAACCGCCAGTTCCTGGGCTCAAGTGAGTCTCTTGCCTCTGCCTCCCAAGTAGCTGGGATTACAGGCGCCCACCACAATGCCTGGCCATTTTTTTTTTGGTTGCAGCCATCATTGTTTGGCGGGCCGGCCTGGATTCGAACCCACCAGCTCAGGTGTACGTGGCTGGTGCCTTAGCCCATTGAGCCATAGGCGCTGAGCCGAGGTTGGGGGTTCTTAAGGTTGGGTCAAAGTACCCTACTGTACACCTATGTTGCTCCTGTCCCCCTCTTTCTGTGCCTCTCTTCTTTTTGTCAATATTCGCTTCTACCCACTCCCTCTCCTTTGTCCTTTTTCTTTTCTTTTCTTCTTTCTTTTTTCCCTTCATGCTCTTCAATCTTCTCCTCCTTCTGGTCCTGTACCAAAAGGACTCATTGAAACCCTAGTCCAGGGAGGGGCAAGATGGCTGACTGGAAGCAGCTTCCAACAGAGGCTCCTGTCCAAAAGGAAAGATAACCTCCAGAAACTGCCCAATTGAGCTGAAGACTGGGAGCTCAGCCGAGAGAGAGAGAAGTGATAACTGCAGGTCACCCCTGAGACAAGCTGCGACTTCCAGAAACCAAGCTTCAGGCAGAAAAACTGAACTAAAGTTTTCCGCCATTCTGTACTTCCAAGACTCCCTTCCCCACTTACCTGATGCACCAGAAGCCTGACCTCTACTGAAACCGAGGGAGAAGGACTTGAGCAATGTCCACCCTCCCTTTCTGCCAGACCAGGCGGCCTGCCAGGTAAGAGATGCCGGGGCCCCACTGAGCCCCCGCCAGCCCCCAGGCCAGGTACACCACCAGGACCCCTGCACTGCTCTGATCCGTACCCCACTGGGCCTCGGCCCTCTGCCTGAAGTGGCCAGGAACTCCACCGGGAGCCCTGCCAGGCCTTGGCCCACGCCACCAGCAGCCAGGAACTCCACGGGGACTCCTGGATGCCCAAATTTGCACCCCGCTGGGCCTTAGCCTGTCACAGGGACTTTTGTGTGGTGCTGATCTGTGCCCGACCCAGTCTCGGCCTGCCGCCTGCTGAGACCCGTTGCCCAGTTCCGATCCATGCCCCAGGCCCACCACCCACAGCAGTCAGGAACTCCACTCTGCTGGGACTCCTGCATGGTCCTGATTGGCATCCCGCTGGGCCTTGACCCATTGCCAGCAGTGGCCAGGAAGTCCACTGGGGCTCCCTCCTGGTGCCAATCTGTGCCCCACTGGGCCGGGACCCCTGCCTGGCTCCATTTAGTGCTCCAGGTCTACTGCCCACAGCTGCCAGGAACTCCACTCCACTGGGACCCCAGTGCGCCCCGACTAGCACTCCACAGGGCCTTGACCAGCCACCAGCAGTGGCAGGAAGTCCACTGGGGCTCCCTCCTGGCCCCGATCTGTGCCTCACCCAGCCTCGACCAGCCTGGATCCAATCCATGCCCCAGGCCCGCCGCCCACAGTGGCCAGGAACTCCAGTCCACCAGGAATCCCTTGCGGCCCCGATTGGCACCCCACTGGGCCTTGGCCCACCACCGACAGTGGCCAGGAACTCCACCAGAACTCCTGCATGCCCGATTGGGACTCTGCCGGGACTTGGCCTACGGCTAGCAGCGGCCAGGAAGTCCACTGAGACTCCCACATGGTGCTGATCTGTGCCCCACCCGGCCTCGGCCTGCTGCCCATGGGGAACCCGCCTGGTTCCAATCCATGCCCTAGGCCCTCAGCCCTCTCTCTGGAGCCCTCCTCCGAGTGAGAGACTGCTGGAGGCACGGGCTCCCTTTGCAAAGGCCACTGGGTGCTCCATCCCATACCCTGCTGCTTGATCTGGGCATGCCACACTCCAGAGCTGCTCCTGCAGCCAGAACTCCCTGGGTGGGGCAGTCCCAGAAGAGCTACACAGGGTCACTCCCTAAAAAAGATCCAGCAACAACAGAGTGATCCTGCCGGGGTCTGATCTGAAAGAGACACCTCCCCAACTCTGGAGGACGGTCATAGGCAACAGTGAAAAATAATCATGAGGCGGAATCAACAGAAAAACTCTGGCAATATGAATAATCAGAGTAGATTAAGTTCCCCAAGGAACGACAAAGGAGATACAGCACAAGATCCCTTGCATAAACAAACAGCTGAGATGTCAGAAATCGAATTCAGAGTCTGGATAGCAAATAAGATCAGTGCAATGGAGGAAAAGATGGAATTAGAATTTCAGGCAGTAATCCAAAAGATGACCCAAAAGATGTCTCAAGAATTCAACGAATTCAAAGACAAAATGACCCAAGATTTTGACACATTGAGACAAGAACTTGCAGTCCTCAAAGATCTAAGAAATACAGTAGAAGCCCTCAGTAATAGAATGGAGCAAGAAGAAGAAAGGATTTCTGACATGGAAGACAAAGCTTTTGAATGCTCCCAAACTTCTAAAGAGGAAGAGAAATGGAAGGCAAAATGGAGCATTCTCTCAGACAGCTCTGGGATAACACAAAGAAAACCAATATTCGCCTTATAGGGATACCTGAAAATGATGAAGTGGCGTCACAAGGCACAGAGTCTCTTCTTTATGAGATTATGAAAGAGAATTTTCCAGACATGCCAAGAGATTCTGAAATTCAGATAGCAGATAGTTTCAGAACCCCAGCATGACTCAACCCGAATATGACACCCCCTAGGAACATCATAATTAAGTTCACTAAAGTTAATATGAAGGAGAAAATTCTGAAAGCAGCCAGACATAAGAAATCCATTACCTACAAGGGGAAGAATAAGTTAGAATAACTGCAGATCTCTCCGATCAAACCTTTCAAGCTAGAAAAACAAACAAACAAAACAAAAAAACAAAACAAAAACCTTTCAAGCTAGAAGAGAATGGTCATCAACTTTTAATCTTCTAAAGCAAAAGAACTTTCAACCCAGGATCCTGTACCCTGCTAAACTGAGTTTCATTTATGATGGAGAAATTAAATACTTTAATGACATCCACATGTTGAAGAAATTTGCTATAACTAAGCCAACTCTCCAGGATATTCTCAGACCTATCCTCCATAATGACCAGAGTAATCCTCCAACACAAAAGTAAACTCACCCAGAAACTTTTTATCAAATTTCAACTTCTATAGTGATGAAAGGATTAAAAAGGTCCACTGGACTTTCTAAAGATTTATCATTGTTTTCAATTAATGTGAATGGTTTAAATTGTCCTCTAAAGAGGCATAGGTTGGATTACTGGATACAAAACCTCAGGCCAGATATCTGCTGAATACAAGAATCTCATCTTACCTTAAAAGATAAATTTAGACTCAAGGTGAAGGGATGGTCATCTATATTCCAGGCAAATGGAAAACAGAAAAAAGCAGGTGTTGCAATCTTATTTGCAGA